>CAJPVJ010002102.1:0-14010 GCA_905397405.1 Oppiella nova
AACGGTCTCAAAATGAATGCATGTCTCGAAATTGCATTCATTTGGAAATATTTCGGAAATTTAAAGGAAAAGGAAGAAATCATTTCAAATGCAATCAAACCATTATCTATCGTCGATAAAACAATTTGTGATTTTTAAATTATTTTTTGTATCAAATAAAGTTATGGCCTATAATAACAGACCAAATTGCTAAAAATAGTATAGAGCTATAAACATTGATTCTATTTATATTTTTATATTTTAAAAAATACTAAGACAATTAAATTATGATGAACTATACTGTATAGTATAGTACAATACAGTGCACCAAACATTGGAGTGCTTAGAAAATATTAATAAAAGTTTCACTGAGAAAGCATTTTATAGTAAATAATTTAATTAATTTAATTTAAAATGGGGAATATTAAATGACTAGAATTTTGGTAAATTTTTCTAATTAATACAATTAGACCTAATCTTGTCTTTCAATATAAACAAAAAAATTAAATGTCAACAAACGTTGAATATTTGAAATTTAATGCTAATGTTATTGTTTCCATATAACCAAAAAATTCAACAATTTATAAAATGAATAAAATATTAGGAAAAACAATATTAACTATGATTGCATTATATGCTACTAATTATATTCAATGCATAGCTTTACTAATGAGTCGAAGACAACCTAAATATTAGACACAAATATAAATGTTATGATAGACTCATTACTTATCTGATAAGTCTTATCACAAGCATCTGATTGTCTCTCAAAGCCAATCCCAATCCCAATACAGCACTCTATGAAAATCACATTTGCCTATAATATAGACTTTTAATGAACTCCAATTACTGCATAATATAATATATTTATGAATTTCATGTCAATAGTCTCATGTCATATTATACTGTAGTTAAAACACATTAATGTTTTGTTATCTTAATATGAATAAATTGTTTACTGTTATATATCTAAATATATTAAATGAATAAAAATTCATAAGTTTTTCAATATATTTTTAAATTCAATTCATGTTATTGTTTACCATTTTATTCATGTAAAATTAGATAGAGATATAAGTGTTTGCAGTAACCGTACGTCCCATTGTAGACCAATTATATAAATTAATTATCGGATAAATTTTAATTAATTGCCCAAAAATATATGAATCAATCACACCATTAGTCTATTACATAAGTTATTAATAAAAATAACATAAAACCGACCAAATATAAAATATTTTAGGCCACATATAATAAATAGGTGTTATTTTGCTATTATTAGATTACAATTTTTTTAATTTTTGTTATATTTGTTATAAAAAATTTTGATAAAAAGTGGTTCAAAGATAAATATAGTGCTCTTTTGAGTGCGAAAATGTTGATTAAATGAAAATATCAAAAGTGTATCGTTTTTCATAATTAATCATTAATCATGAGTAAGCTTTCGTAAAAAACATTATCTCCAATACCGTAACCATTTCATATCAATAAATATATTAAAATTGAAAATCTGTAGACTTAACAGCAAATTTTTATTGTCAGTTATTTTAAAAATATTGTTTCCCTTTTCGTAAATCTAGGGCTAAATCTAAAGGAAACTTTTGGCAATTTATAGACATTAATGGATGAGAGGATACAACAGTCTTATTGCTGTAAATGTCAAACATTTTATTATTGCTTTATTTTGTCAATATTTGACAAACTATAATGAGTTTAGTATTTGAAAGAAAATAGACACAGTTTCTGTAATTTAATTCAATTAAATTTTTTATTCAATTAATTACATTATTTTTAATGTGAACCTAAGTGTTAATGTCAAAACTCTATATTCATTTAAAGCTGTTTCAAGGGTTGGGTATACTTTAAGGCCAAATAATAATCATATAATATATAAATAATTGTTTACATAAATAGTGGTCTAAAATTAGAAGCAATACTACACTTGAATAGAAACAAAAATCAATACAAAAACTCAGGTAAATCTCGATTACTATAGGCTTGTGATCGTTACAATTAATTAAAGTGGATATTTAATTAAAAATAAGTTAAAAGTTATTGAAAATAAAATTATGTATAGAAATAGATCACAAATGAATGGATACCTGAATGTCGAACAGAGATGTAGTGATGGAGTGCTTCCCAAATATTGTATGCATTATTGGTGTGAAGTTTAAGTTCATATACTATACAATCAAATATACAACTAATTAGTCACTGATATCACTGGCAGTACTTCGATGCGATTGTGGTCCACCACTGGTAGGGCTGGGAGCACTGGTGCTGCTCTTGAATTGTGACTGACATATAGGACAGGGACCTCCCAAATGAAGATCCAACTGAAGTGTGGAGTTGTGTTTAATGCCGTAATCACTTAAAGTACGCAAATCAGCCAAATCTCGGCCCTCCATAAGGAGGCGCTGATCGCATGGAGAGATGCCCTCCTGTTCGTGGATCTTAACCTTCACTATTTCGATGGTTTCGCTCGGATCCACCTGTACTTCAATTGTCTTATTTGACAGCGTCTTCACAAATATCTTCATCCCATCCCTGAGCCTAAGGACCAGATGTCTGAGAGATTCCTTATGAATATTATAATAACTCAAAGTCTTGTGGTCTTCGAGTTGTAATCCGGCGAAGAAGAGGAGCTGTTGGTCAGTAGGAATGGCTTCCATTGTGTCAATCTTGGCCTTCACGCTCTCTATGGTGTCAATTGTGAGCACTTCCACTGTGATGACTGTGCCGTAGAAAGTAATGTTCAGACTCTTGTGTTCACTCGTCTGTGAGCCGACACAAGCCGTGGACAGCGAAGACGAACAGTGAGGATGTGGTGAATGTGGGAATTGATGCAAATGGTGGAAGTGTTGGTGCGATTGCGAGTCACTCAACGACACACACATGTCTTTGTTTCGTTTGATGGGAATGTCTTTCCAAGTGCTGGTCGACGGTCTCTTGCGTCCGATGCCGTGCCCTTTGGAGACATAGCAGTCATCGTCGTCGTCATCATTGGTCTCGTATTGCTTTTGGATCTGTTCTAACGTGTGCTGCAGACGATTGATCTGATCGTTGAGTTGAATGAATTGTCTCTCGTGTTCACTGATGTTCTCGTCGTGAAGCTTCTTCGAGTTCTTCAGTTCATTGATCTGTTCCTCGTGTATACGCTTGCAGTTCTTCAGCTCATTGATCTGCTTCTGCTGTGTATTCACTAATTCCCGCAAATCAGACAAACAGTTGTGTTCTTCCACTTGATTCCGGAGCA
This sequence comes from Oppiella nova, assembly GCA_905397405.1. Lineage (NCBI taxonomy): Eukaryota > Metazoa > Arthropoda > Arachnida > Sarcoptiformes > Oppiidae > Oppiella > Oppiella nova. The sequence continues at coordinate 3,236 of CAJPVJ010002102.1, forward strand.
GAATCAGTCCACAACCCTTCTCACAGATAATCGGTTTGTATGGATTGAAATCACATTCATTGCAATGGGTTTGCAATAATTCCAGTTTTATTACACAATTGCAGCCAAAGCTCGCTATAAATAATCAATCAAAGGGTTCACCCATTCATTCAATTGTGAGCATAAATTGAGTTCAAATAAAAAATACGATATTTTATATAGAAATGCCAAAATAGGCATTATGTGTGTATCTAATAAAATAACTTTTCATTCAAAAACATTTGTCATTTACTCAAAACAATTATTGTTTGCAATTATCTCATAATAAAAATACTCTTTCAATGAATTGCAAAACAAATGCTTTTTATTAGACATTATGTGATAAAAGAAAAGATAATTAGACACAGGTTTGGGGAAACGCATCGCCCTTACAGTGCTATAGAGTTTTGCCTTATTTTTAGACAATATATCAATTGTTTAATACAAAGCACTGGTTGTCCAGTAAATGGGTTTATATCTCATCCTATTTCGCATTCACTATAGATTATAGCGATAATCACAGAACCCCTGCCTTTGTCTGTCTTACGGTATGCTTATTATGAGATCAACGCTATTTGCACTCAAATCAATGGCAACTCTACTGCATATTGAGTCCAACTAACTCTTAACTAAACGCCAATTCATTGAATAAAATTAATATTTGTAATAAAAACCGTGAAATCAATATTTGAGTCAAGATTTAATTAAAATAAAATACCAATTAAGAGATAATAGCAAAGAAATTAAGCAATAATTCAAACCGTATTCGCATTTGATGTCCAATTTGGCCAAAAAGTTGCGGAGCACTCGTGGCGCTGGCTTCAGATCAGTCGAGTTGAGGGGCTGGCGATCCACCGGACAGTTGGTCTGCCGCTGAAGCCATTCATTGATGCAATCGTTGCAAAACGTATGCTCGCAGTCGGGCGCCTGGACTGCCTCCTCCAGCACTGAACAGCAGATCTATTCATTGAAACAATAGGCATACCATTAGTAGCTATCAGTACCACCACATCGATGGTAGTGATCGACACTTACGGGACACTTCAGCTCGTCGTCCACTTCCGACTCAAATCGCGACAAATCGTAACCCATTTGTAGATTACTCTCGTTTTTGTAGTCTCTTTGACCACAACCTCCACCTCACTATCAACCGATGATATATGGGAACCGATTCAAGTGATGGTTCACAAGACAAACACAATCACAATAGAGTTGAAGACAAATGAAATAAATTGAATAAAATATTTGATACAAAAAGTGATTTCTTCGTGAATGCACTCAATAGTGATGTGTTGTGTGAGTGGAGTGATGGCCACAAATGGCTTAAGAGATGGTGTTGTCGATGAGTTTAGCAACAAATTTGACTGTAATTTGAATACATGTTTGAATGAGAATTAAGTGAAAACCAAATCCAATGTAAAATGTGTTGAATTGAGTGTTGAATCAACTCTTGTATTGATTTCCTTTACACACAATGCAATCAAACATCAAATACACTCTACACTGCACTCCCGTCACACATAGCATTACACCATTGGGGGTGGGCTGAGCATAAACAGGACGCGGATTACGAGTGGCATTGGTTTCTAGACAAAGAGTTTGGGTGCAGCCGTCTAGAGGGGGCAGTCGGGGGGCACTAATGCAGCGCTCGATTGCACTGAAATGTGTTAGAAAGAGTGATGGAGTTTGTGTGTAGCGAGTGTTTGCTGATAGCGTTTGATAGGGTATTACAACACTCATTGGACTTCGCTTAACATAACCGTAGGCCTCAATGCATAGCTATAGCGTGGAGGGGAAAGGGGGCAAAAGGGGGCCCATTATGAGGCACGGGAGGCACCGGTGGTGCGCTTATGTAACCCTTTTTAGCAACTAATAGATGTGAGAAATAGTGAATTGAATTGATATGAAATGCATTGACAGTGATATGTGACCTCATATTGCAATCAATTGAATGCAAAACCGGTCTAAACCTAAACTAAAATGTTTGACTGAATGATAAAATTACATAATTATTAATACTATAGATAGTGATTAGTAATGGTTAATACTGTACATGTTATACCATTACATCATACGCTAAACGCAACCATTATTTCTAAATGAAAACCAACTTTTTTTTGCTAATCTATTGATCCAAACCATGTCCTCCTTGTCCTCAAATTTGTAACTTTTTTTTGCAAACGATTGAATGATTGTTAAGAAAGAGTTAAGAAGTTTAGAGTAAGTGCTAAATATTAGTGATAGAAATGAAGTGTAGTTTTACGGATATTTTTGGCACCTTTTCTGGGAATTAAATTTTTTTGAAATCATTAATGATATGAAAAGACAATTACATAGAAATGAAATCATAAATTATACACTTATCAGGGCTATTAACGAACTGTATTTAAACATACAATAAACCCGTTCCCGTCACAGGGAATCTGTCGGTTATTTTCAATTATGTTTGTGTTAACTGGTCTGGATCAATTGTTTGTTTTGAATGCACTTTTGTTGTCATTTCATTGAATTACATCTACTTTTTACTAATGACTCAAACGATTTGAACGCATATCTAATGGTTATACTGTACATGTAAAATAATATTCAAGTTATATAGTACTGTATATACCGTACATTATTTAATAAGTGATAAGTTTGTCGAACTAATACCACAGTAGACTCGATAACATCGACTCTATTACTGTATTTAGACTTCAAGTGCATATCAATGCTAAGCGTTGGCACAACTTTTGGCAATTCATTTGTTTCTCAACTTACAGTATTTCTACAGAAAAGTGTTGGTATAATCATCTTATGAGGCATTAGTTTGTAGAATAGTTTATAAATAGTTATAATTCAGTGTAACTCCGCTTTCCTGGTATAGAAGTTAATCAATGAAAATAATTACATAACTATTGAAACAATTTGAGAGATATATTTGAATACTATAGTGACTGATAGGAAGTTCGTAACGGATCTAAGAGTTCCGTATTATAACTGAATAACTCGTTAATTAAAAAATATGTAAAATATAAATACTTTATTATTATTATTAAATATACTATTAAATTAAAAAACAATGGTTTGAAAATTAAATCAATAATATTAGCGAACGGGAGGTGAAGAAAAAGCAGAGAGGGATGCGGCCGAAGACAAACTTGAATAAGCGGTGTCTGAGCCGTAGTCTCCTGTCTCGGGTTCGGCGTTATTCTTGAGTTCTTGCAGTGTATGCATAAATCTCGTCCATTCGTCCCCTTTTGGTGCAGATAATTGCTGTTAAATAAGACAATAAAGGTTACAAATACTGAAACGCTGACCACAATAGAACAGGCATGACATACCTCTCCCACATCGTAGACCCATATCTTGCCGGCGTCGTCGCCGACTACCACTTGATTGCCAGAGTTGTTCCAAACGATGCGATTAAGGGCTGGATTGCCGTCCACTATAGTGGAAGCGGTGGGCAATTCTGTGTCGTTATTTAGATTCCATAAGTCTATTCTTCCGATGCCATCGACACTGGCGAACAGCGCCGGATGTGTTGGACTCCATCGTACGTCATATAAATAATCACAATTGTCTTCAAACGAATACAAGGGTTTGCTTTCCTTAGTCGACCATAACTTCAGTGTCCAGTCGAAGGACGACGTGAGGAACAGATGGGAGAAGTCGATCTGCGAGTGCGCTGAATGACAGTCAACAGCTGTGACCGGCCCCTGATGGCCCTCAAACACATCCAGTATTCCAGCTTTGGTTCCGTGACGACACGCCGTATACACCGACCCCTCTTCGCTGCCAATTATGAAGTTATTGTAATCGCCGAATGGGAACGACATGGAAGACACCGCCACCGGTCGCGACTGTTTCTGTTGACTCAATTCCATAGTGTCCTGAGGTTGGGATAACATGTCTAAACTCCAGGAACACAGCTTTCCATCAGTCGATACACTGATCACATTATGTGAATTAGGTGTTCCGACCACTTGTATGCAATAGACAGGGTGTGTGTGGGCTGAGGCAGACAGAGGACTCCTTTGGACGGGTGTTCTCTTATTGGAGCGGTTGTCCCAAAGAACTATTTGTCCGGAATAAGTGCCGCCGAGTATTAGGTTGGGATGAAATTTGGCGAAACACGTGGACATAACCGGCGACTGACAGTGGAATATGTACTCCGGACTGGACTTCTTGAACTTCATGTTCCAAATAAGGCACACACCGTCCGGTTCGTTAGGGTTGTCCTCATTGTTATTATATGAGGCAACCAATAGCTCCGGGTATTGAGTCGACCAATCAAATGAAGTTATGGTCCGATTCTTACACCACCGCTCGTCATAAAAACATCGGTTGAATACCAAACGATTCCCACTCTTGTCTTCACTATAAAACAAGATCTCGTGATTACAATACAGTGTATGGGAAACATTGAGAACATACTTCTCCAGTTCCTCACGAGTGCCCGTGTAGTCAATGAATATATCCGAGGGTTCGTTGTAATAAAGAGCTCTTTCGGTGACCCTAACGGCCCGATCGAGAAACTTCTTGAACTCCTCGCTCATCATAATGTGTCGCTTCTCCTCATCGCTATACTCTCTCTTCACAGGCTTTGCTTTGTCTTCTTCTTTGGTGAGCTCCTGCTGTGTCTGCGCCGGTCTAACCATTTCGACGTGCGGTAGGTTTGGCTTATTATTATAGGAGCCAAAGAGAGAGCCGTCGCCTTCATCCTCGTTATCGTCGTACGTGAGGACTGAAACAAAGCAAACAATTCATGTTATATGCGATTAAAGACCCGACGAATTCAATACTGAAATCATAACATAACGCTTCCTTCCATTCAATAAATCATAGTTTAATTGAGACCTAAATCTGAATGATTAGAGAAACCAAAAACGAAGCGAATGTGCAAAACATGCAAAAACTGGACACAAGAAGAGAGGACCGCATATGAGAAACAGAACCAAAAGTTAAGCGAAAGAGCGAATGTCAAGCGGACACATACCTTGGAACTCGTCATCCCATTCTAAGACATGAAAATTATCTTTTTTAATGACACGAAATCATTTGAATCGAATGGAAGAAAAATAAAAAATATTGTAAAAGTATGGGACAACTGGAACCACATCTCGATTATCATTATCATAGGCTCTAAGCTATTATCAAAATCTATTCAATAATCAAATCTTAAATTTCAATTCAATACATGGTTTTTGGTCTAATCGTAATTAAAATAGACTCAAATCAAAGGCATTCATACCTTCGTCCCAATGAATCACTTTTGGTGTTAGAGTTAAGAGAGTGTGAAAAGAGAGTGAAATTAGTTCTCATATGAAGACAATTATCTGTTTTTAGACATTAATAGTGTGTGTAATCGGAAGCAAAGCATTGGTTTAGTGTTTGTTTAATCAATCAATCATTAAATTAAAACCATATTAAAAACGTGTCAATAGATACATACCGTAATAGTCGAGTGGACCGCCTGTTGGGACAAACCAATTAAGAACGGATTAGTTTTGGTGACAATCAAAGAATCAATTAAAGAGTGAAACAATAGAAACCTTTTTTGGATTTTTGATTTCCAAACGGAGAATCAAACGGTGCTTAAGAGTCATTAGTCAAAGAGATTATGGAAAGAGGTGTTAGAGTTGAGGACAACATTCAAGACAAGGAGACAATCAATACCTCCTCTTTCGGTGTTGTGTCCAATGGTTTGCGTCTGCTTTTCATACGTAACGCTCTCTTTGGGGGCAATCGATGTCTGGTTTAGGTTTACGATCGAAAAGCTCTTCCTCTCGACGGGCACTGAATGTGTGGACACAGGAGTACTGTCTTTGGCGGCGGCGGGACTCGAGTCACCGCCCAATGACTTATTCAATACGGATCCGACCACCGATTGATCTGTCAATGCAATCACCCGTTAAGACCATTGCACTACTAATGAGTCATTCGGTGGTAATACCAGTTTGTGGTGCAATAATGCCGACCGACTTGAGGATGTTGTCCACCTCCTCGAGGTCTTTGGCAGATCGGTGGCCATCGGTGTGATCGGCTTCTTGTGACTGTTTCTCCCGTTTGCGTCTCTCCTTCTCATCTCTCAATTGCTGTAATTTCAGTTTCTTCTTCTCCAACTCTGCCCTCCTGTCAGCCATTTGTTCACTCATCTAATCATATATGAGCTTCAATGGTTCAATGGATCCAATGTTGTCACAAATGTCTGCCACAGTCTCTCATTCACTGTCACTCTATAGGTTCACTACTCGAGAGCCACTGGTGGCCAACACCTCAACCATTCCCTGAGTAAAGTATGTCTTGTAAGTCATGTGTCCGTCGAGTGGCGCTCTCATCGCTGTTCACTCATTGAGTCTATGAGTCATAACTTCACTCATTTGTCACACTTATTGATCACTTTTAACACTTCCATCACTTCATAACTATAGTTAATATTGATTTCTAATCGTCAGTATTCATCATAAATAACCATAAAAATTGTCATAATATATGCACAGTATTTTTAGATCTAGCTTGTTTCTTTTACTTCATTTTAATTAATTTCTATAGAGTTTTAAGCCAAACAATCCAATGTAATGTAGCATGGTAATAATCCAATGTAATGTAGCATGGTAATTTGACATAATGGACATTTAGAAGAATAAATGATGTGAAATTTCAAATTAGGCGTCAATTGATAATGTATTTTAAGTATTAAAGTTTACAGCAATTAAAATAATGCATTATTTTATCCTTTAGAGTGCTTTTAGAGAGAGTATTCATTTGTAAACTCAAAATTATACTAATTATGCTAATTATGCACAATTCTGGTCAATATTTATTATGCAAATTAAAGTTTTACTCGTTATTTTTAATCTAAACTAGAATTTTATATAATTTTCAGTAAAATAAAAACTTAAGCATTAGAAATGAATAGTGAGTGAAATTGATAATATATTTGAGGGTTAGGGGAACAGGAGTTAGGAATTCAAGAATGACCAAGTTTCAAATTGACTATTGTACAATAATTGTTATTTATAACACAAATTCTACTAGTATACTTATTAGAAATAAATATTATACAACATATTAATTTAATATTTAATTAGATAAACTTTTAGTATATTATATTTTCAGTATAACTGTAAAGATATTATATTTTCCAGAATTGTTGTCTTAAATGAATGATTGAATGAATTTGTTGTTGTTTTCTAGAAGTAAAGACAAACTTTTCCGTCAGACTATTGGACGCGAGATTACGTTCACATCTGATGGCAAACACGACAAACAGTTTATTTTTGAATTAAAACTTAATGTTTATGTCTGTTATATATCTTTTTATAGAGTTAGTTGTCATCAAAAGCACTTAAAAGATTTGCCGATTCTTTAGCACTATATTGTATGTTTTGAAAACTAAATATATAATCAAACATACAATCAAACAAGTAACTTATTATATAATATAATAGTAATAGTTAGTAATATTATAGAATAATAGTAATGATTTTCACTAGTATAGTTGTGTTGATAATAAAATAATATTTAATCAAATGTGAATTATATAAAAATACATAGTATTTATAAACAAAATTATTTATAAAATAATTAAGTAAAATATTTTTATGCAAATCAAATATTTAATGAAATGGACACCAAATTATTAAATACTAAATTCATGAATAAAAACATTTTTCTATATAAACCTATATTAATATTCCAGGAAATAAACAAAATTTATGTTTTACTGATAAATAAATAAGTTAGAAAAATAGTTTAATTCAAGTAATAAATGATAATTAAATGTATGATTTATGCATATCTTTAAGAATAGCGTCATTTAGATCTCAAATATTTGTGTCACTTCCGAGTCTAATATAAATCATCAATGGATTGATTATCAATTCATTTACTACACAATAATTGTATCAGTACTGAATATTTGACGTATTTTAGTAACTAATCATTTACAGAAGTTTAAACATCAAATCAATTATCAATGAAAATGACATTTCCTATTGAGTAGCACTGATTGTGACTCTAATTAATTTATTAATAATATATTCACTTTTCAAACGCATATTCTTGTAGTGAGATTGAAATCAAGTAAAAATGAAATTATTATTGACTTATTATGCAATTTGTATATACGATAGACTAGACCTGAGCCTTAATCATATGATGATTTCTGTCCAAATCTGCGTTCAGAGAGTAAATTGAATTTATATTTCTTTGAGGTATACTTTCGACGTTTGAGTTCATATCGTTATCGCATTTATCTTTAGGTTTTGGTAAATCAATAAACAGAAAGTAAGTCCAAACTCCTACTATGGCTCCAATTATGGGCCCAACAATGCCTCCCGACCACCAGTAGTTTCCGTCCAATGCTCTGTAATGTTATAAATGTAATGTTACTATAATTGGCAACTGTATGACACAATTCTTACGTGAAGGCCTCTTTCCCGTAGACAACCATTGCAGAGAATATTCTGGGGCCTAAATCTCGGGCCGGATTTAGTGGTGCGCCTTCATTGCCACCGAAGGCTATGGCATGACATGCGATCACAAATGCCAAACAAAATGGTTGTAAAGCTTTCGGAATATTCAGATTTTTCTCGTCAGTTACTGCAGACACAGCAAACAGGAGAGAAGCCGTTCCCACAACCTATACAAACAGTATTATAAAATGTAGATAACTTTGACCATTCATTAAGATTATCACATACTTGATCCACAATGGAGCCAAATAAAGAGACATATTCTTGCGGATATGTGGCAAAGAATTTGCCGGTACTTAAGTAATGGCCATATGTTATAAGTCGGGTGTCATTCCTTATCAAAATGTGATCGTTTTGTAAGTCAATGACATCGATGTAAGCATAATATGCAACGGCTGTGCCTATAATGGCATTTACTGTTAGTTAGCAAATGAATCACAAATAATCAAACATTTCATTCCTTACCGAGTATTGCACCGACCATTTGAGCCATGATGTATGGCATTACTTTTTTCCACGGGAATTTACCAATTGTTGCCATTGCGACTACATATTACAATTTATTTATACTGTACTTCAATTTTTATTTAATCTATTAATATAATAGACTTACCCGAAACGGCGGGATTTATGTGACCACCTTTAAGGAGAATAAAACATTTTTAAAATTATAAATAAACATTACAAATCAACACTAATAACAAATTTAATAAAATCAAAGTGTACCAGTTATATTAAAAGTGGCCGCAATCCCAACGAAAGCTCCAAAACCCCAGCAAATATTAACGGCCCAAATGTCTACTTTAAAATTTGGCTCATTTTTTGGATTAGACTGTGTGGCCACTCCTGCCGAACAGCCGATCAGCTAATTTTCATTTATATAAACTTTAGTTTTAAAATATTTTTTCAAATAAAACTTTATCTTACAATCAACATAAAAGTTCCCATAAACTCTGCCAATACTTCCCGAAACAATGATTTCCAATAATTTGCATCATTTTCTTCCACTTTATTAACACAAATAAATTTCATTTTTTGAATTTATTTTTGTTAAAATTAATTTTTACAAAGACTTCAACACTTTGCACACAAATCAGTACAATATTACGTCTGAAGCAGAAATTTATCAACTCTTAAGAAGTTTCTCAACAATAAAGCTATCAGTTATTGAATCGATTATATAAAATAAATGAACAGTTCACTTTTAAGTATCAAACACTTATAGACGGTATGATATTAAAAATTTCATTCACTTTGAAAGCCTTTTATAGGATTTACTTCAAATCATCGGAGAGAGATAAATCAGAGAGAGATTCAGTGAAAAATACTTAAAATATTTTAATATCTTTTAATAATATCTTCAAATCTACTCTAATTAATACTCTCTCTATATAACAATTAAGCACTTATTGAAGATATTGAAATTAATTTTTAATGTAGAAAATTTTAATCTCAATAAGACTTTCTTACTTATTTTTGATACAAAGTTATTTATTATTTAATAAGCTACTGAAATATTCAATAAACTAGTTATAAAGCAAATTTAATAGTTTTTAAATAACAGTAAATATTTGATTGCAATTATTAACACTATTTTGCAGGATATTTAATGAACTAAAACTTTATAAGTGTTAGAAAATTTATTATAAAGTTTAAATAATAAACAAGAAATTATTAATACTTGGAATAAAATAAATTTTTATAAATTAAAATAGCTATCAAATGACAACACAATGTGTGCGTAATTTTCTAACTGTTAAGTACTGTAAGGGCTGCACGTGTGGTAATATATCGATTACAGATAATTAGTTTATAAATTATTTAACTATCCCATTGACAAGTTTGTTGATACTGTATGACGAAAATTTACAGATAATAGTATTAATCCAATATTTCATATACTAAGTGAATCATTATTAAAATATCGGTATAATAAATTATATTGTATTTGTAAGGTATAACTTTTCTTGGAATAAATACTGTTATTTAGCCAATGAATTACAAAGGGTTTATTCAAATTAACATTATCTTTAAGATTAGACATTTTTGGCAAATATTTATAAAAAAAATAATTGAATATCCTTGATATTATAAATTATAATTTACTTGTTTTCTTTTATTTTGAATTGTGAAACATTAATTGAGTGTGAAATTGAATGCATCAAACATTGAATGAAAGCACAATTTGTGATAAAATCCAATTAAAGTTATTTTCTGTATTTAAAGCCAAATACTGTACATTAGAATCAATTTGTTTGCAATACACACAACAAAATCAATAAATATCTTATCGGATGC
>CAJPVJ010002103.1:0-14010 GCA_905397405.1 Oppiella nova
ATTATAGCCATCATATCATTCATACTAATCTACATATTCTTGTCCTCATTGAACACCAACTCGTGGACTGATTTGAAGACCAAAAACGGCACAAATGGTAACACCGGTGATGGATCTGGTGGTGAATCCCACGACAAACCGATGTCACACCAAACGATACAACGAATGCTTATGAATGAGAAATACTTTCAAATCACAGATTGCGGTAAATTTTGACAAATATTATCACATTTTGTGAGACTATACTAATTTATGGATTCATTGGTGTATTAGGCCTTCCAACGGATTCCGTATACCCGCAGTACATGGTGTTCGAGCCCTTACCCATAAATCTGTATCAAAACTGGACAATGAATTGGCGCCTCATATTCAGGAATCCCATGCAATGGACGACACAAATGGACGTCGAGGTCGAGAAGATACTGTTCGGTCTCCAGTGGCTCAAGATTAAGATCCCGTGCGTTATGGAGTACTTCGGCTCCTGTAGCTTCAACTTCTGCAAGATGTGGCAAATCCATTGGGACGAGCAGTTGTGCGCTTACATCCAGCAGAACTACAACATGAGCTGCCAGTGCCCGGACACCTTCGCCCTCGACGTACTCGATTTCAATGATTTGCATTATATGCCAATTGTGGACAGGATTATGAAGTACTTCTCGTGGTTTGCGGCCGTGAGTCCTATTTTCACGTCTCATGTGTTTTAATGTAATACAAAATTATTTGTTTGGTGTCCACCCGTAGGGCTGGTATAATGTAAACGTCAGACTCTTTGATAAAGTCACGAAACAACAGTATCTGTGCGTTAAAACACATTTCAATATCGATGTCACACACGATGATGAGGACGAGGATTAAATGATTAAATGATTACATTTTAATTTTAAGATTTATTCAAATTTGTTGACTATATTCAACAGAAAATGAATAGCATTTAAGAATTGCTTACTTTTGCTTTTATAGATTACTATTATCTTTAAAATACAATTAACAATTTCCTGTTCAATATTTTTAAAATCAATACTTTAAATTAAATAATTATAAAATATTTTATTACCTGTTTAAATAACTTTTAAAAAATAAAAAATCTTAGACACTAAAATTATTATTTACTTTAGAATTGTAATTATTTGGAAATTTTTATCAGGGAAAATTGGATTAATTAAATAGCTAATATTTTATTACCTGTTTAAATAACTTTTAAAAAATAAAAAATCTTAGACACTAAAATTATTATTTACTTTAGAATTGTAATTATTTGGAAATTTTTATCAGGGAAAATTGGATTAATTAAATAGCTAAGATATGTTTTTCAAAATCAAACACAAATCGACACATCTCACCGAAAGTTGTTTGCAGTTTAGACACAATTATTTCATCAAATGTATAAATGGGACTAATAGTGCCGTTCAGAAACCACTCGTAAGTCCAGAAGTAATTGTTACGAATAAACGTATGGATAGTGTGATAGTCTTTCATCCAGTTCTCATCATAAGTGGTGAACAGTTTAGGACACACTTCTAGGCCATCGATACCAAACTCTCCATTAAGTCTATGTACTATTTCAGGTGTTTTATTGATTAAAATATATGGTAGTTCTCCAGCGTTATAATACCATATATTGGGATTGTATTGTCGATACCCTTCGCGCCATTGTCTCAAAAATCTAGCGTTTCTGTGGGCGATCTGCACCTGATTGCCGACCGCAGGCGTAGGCCTAAATCTCTCAAAGTCCATAGTCATCTCATACTTCCGAAACTCATGCAATGGTTTGACAACATAGACATCAGTGTCTAAATAAATGCCACCAAATTGTGACAATACTCTGATGCGAGTGATGTCAGACGCGTGCCATTTCGCATAATCCTCAGTCATTTGGACTCCGAATATATTTAAAGGCATTAATACTCTTCTGACGATTACCTCGATATTCATTTTACGGCTAATATTATGCACTCGTCTATAGTATTCACCGTTGAGTTCATTACAATCGCAGTGAATGTATATCTTCTCCGGTCTGTGATTCTTAAGCACCGATAAGATTGATATGAAATGAATGAATGATATCTCAGTTTTTCCAAACAATACATAGTGTATAATATTTGGCACTATATTTATTGGATATCCAGTGATGTTGTGATCAAAACTCATTTCACTAACATCTATGCAATCATTCGTTGAATCCTTTTTGTAATGTCTTAACATTGAAATTATAATTATAATTAAATTTGTAATAATTAATAAAAAAATTATTAATAATACATTTATACGACATAGAGAAGAAAACATGTTAATTAGAAGTACAGGTATATTATAATTTTATATTAAACAATCAATTATTATAATATAAATGTTTATCTTTAAATGAACATCAAATTAATCCTAAACTCGACGAATATTTTAGGATAATTTTATTTTAACTTTTATTAATTATTTTTTATATTATTAATATATCATTTTACATATTTTTTAATTTGAGAAAAAAATTAATTGCTCTATAATAAATAAAAGTATCATGAATCAATAACAGACTTTTTCCATTTGGTATAAAGTTTGTTAAACTTTATTTTGTTGTAATTTTCCATAAAAATATTGTGTAAATAAACTTGGTACTTGTTGCTCAATACTTACTAATCACCTCCATGTCTACAGGTATTGTCATGTTAGACAAACACTTGATTGGGCAGTATTTGTAAGATTTTTATGATTTGTAATATTAAATACTTTATTGAATGATTTTTCCAATATAAGTTGCTGGATATCCTCCCCGGAACATCCAAATAACATTTATGTATTAATCGGTATACTTATACCTATAATTACTAATGATTTTTTATTAAAACTTAACTTATTTTCGTTTAGGTCCGGCCATGTTATCAATTGCATTAAATGTATCATTTATTGCATACCTATTGTGGAAATCTAATCACAAATTGAGTTTTAGATACATCCTATCATTTGTATGGATTTTGTTTAATAGTGGCATTTCGTGGCTATTATTTGTGTTTTATATCAACCGGTGGACTACAGTTCCCCAAATATTTTCCTATTTGTTTATATTCTTCAATGCTTTACAGGTCTATAATCTTTGATTGTTAATCAATTTTATAATCAAATAATTATTGAGTTTTTGCTTTAATTTGTTTGAAAATTGTGTCATTATAGGGAGTATTCCTAGTAATATATCAGTGGAATATACGTGTGGAACGGTGCAATTACCAAGTTAACTAAAAAATTGCTGGTTAATTACTGTATGACTTCACTGTCAACATATTGACAAAAAATTAATTATTCACGAATAAATGTTTTTAACTTATAATTACAATATTATAATAATGGCTTCATATATATGAATCATGAATTAAGAAATTAATTATTATATATTTAATTATATAAATAAAGTACTTTTATTATGTGTTATAGTATAATACCGGTACTATTTATTGAATAACGTGAATTTAATAGAAACTCCTTTTACAGTAACACATAACACACTGTATTTTTCATGAATTTTATTCAAGTAATAAATGAATTTTATTTTAAATTATATTATTTAGATTCTTTAATTGTATAATAACTGAATAACTTTTGCAATAAAGCTGTTGGATATCCCCCGAAAGATTTATGTATTGATCGGAATATGAATACAATATTACCTTATATTCAATACTTGATTATAATAAATTTTATAAAAATACTTAGTTCCCGCAATTTTAGCAATTTCTTTAAACATAGCATTCATTGCATACCTATTATACAAATCCAAACCCAAAGTGAGTTGTGGTTACATCCTATCAATTGTATGGATTTTGTTCAATAGTGGCATTTATTTAGACACTGATGTCTATGTTATCAGACCATTGGACGTGTTTCTGAAGTATGAGATGACTCTGGACTTTGAGATATACAGAGACCCTCCGGCGGTGTCTAACATGATTCAGATCACCTACAGAAATGCCAGGTTTTTGAGGCATTGGATCGATGGGTACCGACAATACAAACCCAATGTATGGTTTTATAACGGCGGAGAATTGCCAAACATGTTTATCAGCAAAACACCGCAAATCATACACAGACTTAAAGGTGAGTTTTGTCCCGAAAGTCATCAAATTTGTCACAAACTGTTCACTACTTATGACGAGAGTTGGCGGACAGACTACTACGCCCTCCACACCTTTTTGCGAAACAATCATTTCTACCACATCTGGTGTGTTGACAACATCGACATTCAGATCTATACCTTTGATGAGATCATTGTGTCTAAAATGAGCACAACATTTGCTGATATGTGTCGATTTGTGTTTGATTTTGAAAAACATATAGCAATTTAATTAATTCAATTTTCCTTGATAGAAATTTCCCATAATAACAATATTAAAGTAATTAAGTTCGGAGTCAAAAATTTTTTATGTTTTATAAGTTATTTAAACAAGTACAATCATTTATAATTAACTATATAATTTAAAGTATTCATTTTAAAAATATAAGGAGACAACTGAAAAGGGTCAATTGCATCTAAAGGCGCTAATAATCTATAAAAGCAAAAGTAATCAATTGTTAAATGCTATTCATTTTCTGTTGAATATAGTCAACAAATTTGAATAAATCTTAAAATTAAAATGTAATCATTTAATCATTTAATCCTCGTCCTCATCATCGTGTGTGACATCGACATTGAAATGTGTTTTAACGCACAGATACTACTGTTGAATATAGTCAACAAATTTGAATAAATCTTAAAATTAAAATGTAATCATTTAATCATTTAATCCTCGTCCTCATCATCGTGTGTGACATCGACATTGAAATGTGTTTTAACGCACAGATACTGTTGTTTCGTGACCTCATCAAAGAGTCGGACGTTTACATTATACCAGCCCTACGGGTGGATAGCAAACAAATAATGTTTTATTACATTAAAACACATGAAACATGAAAAATAGGACTCACGGCCGCAAACCACGAGAAATACTTCATAATCCTGTCCACAATTGGCATATAATGTAAATCATTGAAATCGAGTAGCAGCTCCCGCTTCCACAGGCCCGTGACCGTCGAGTACAACATCAAGACGACCTACATCCGCGTGTTGACGAGCAGGGTTACCTAAACGGTGTAGAACGTCTTCAACTTCGATGTCCTCGGCTTCATCTCCATAAAGCACGGGATCTTAATCTTGAGCCACTGGAGACCGAACAGTATCTTCTCGACCTCGACGTCCATTTGTGTCGTCCATTGCATGGGATTCCTCATTATGAGGCGCCAATTCATTGTCCAGTTTTGGTACAGATTAATGGGTAAGGGCTCAAACACCATGTACTGCGCGTATATGGAGTCCATGGGAAGGCCTAATACATTAATGAATCCATGAATTAGTATTGTCTCACAAAATGTGATAATAATTGTCAAGATTTACCGCAATCTGTGATTTGAAAGTATTTCTCATTCATAAGCATTCGTTGCATCGTTTGGTGTGACATCGGTTTGTCGTGGGATTCACCACCAGATCCATCACCGGTGTTACCATTTGTGCCGTTTTTGGTGTTCAAATCAGTCCACGAGTTGGTGGTCAATGAGGACAAGAATATGTAGATTAGTATGAATGATATGATGGCTATAATGAGTGCGACCATCACTTTGTAGGCTTTACTCGTTGTCGGGTTAGGGCTGGTAGGGTCGGTGAACGGGCTTTCCGTGAAGTATTTCTTTTGTTTTTCATTATTAAGGTTTTGATACATTACTTTCGGCATTACAAGGGGGTTAAACGCAATGTATTGATATTAGAAACTATTGAATTTTGTGTTATTTAAATGTTGACTCCATTTACATAAGAAATTACTTTTAATTAAAAAACTTGCGAAATATGAAACATGTTTTCGTGAGAATTTAATTAAAGTTTTATAATTATTAAAATTTAGATTTTCTTTATGTGAATCATTAATTTAATTAAAAACATTAATAATCTAATCAGACACTGAATTAACTAAAATACCCTGTTTCACGTCAGATAGTGCGCCCTTCCTTTTTCTCAAAGAAATCACATTTTTATCAGATACTGCGAGGCATTGAAATGATTTTACAAAATACGTACTCACGCTTAGGGGGGAGGGGGTCATGCCAAAAACGTATGTTATAGTGGGAGGGGGTTATTGAATAATGTACTGTATGTACGCTTAAGGGGGTTAGATCCCTGACCAGAGCTTATAGAAAGTATTATTTGATAATTAAATGCATTGAAAATGAAATGAAAAAATGTCGCTCATCTCAATATTTAGAATTAAGACTTTGAATGTAAAAACAATCTCAAGAACTGGTCATCAGATGGATGTCATGTAATGGAGAGTGAATCCAATCGTGAGATAACTGTCTGTGAATGCAATCATTTGACTAATTTTGCGGATCTTATGGACACTTCTCTCCATATTTTGACAAATATTTGTTGCAGTCTTTCAATCATTTGTCTCTCAATATGTGTTGTTTTTATGGGAAAAGAAGTTATGGTTAGAGTTGGAAATGAGTGGACATTACAATAGGATTTTTGGCAAAACAAGACTTTCTTGTCATGAATTTATATATTTGTCTTATGATTACAAAGCTATGACTAACTTACTAAATGTTTGGACTCTAAATTTGTGGGCACACCTAGTGTTCATAATACACGTTAACATATTTTCACAAATTTCTAAGGTTTGACAAATGACATAAACGCGGACAATATGTCGTGTCATATGCCCTCATCACATATGTCAGACGTGTCGTTCAATTGCGAGTTCGTATGCAATTCATCACATAATTGTATAAAATATTCAATTATAGTGTTTATAAGTGATGAGTATATCTATGAAAGTAAATATGTATAATGATTCAAAAGTCTAGTCTTACACCATTTAAATGGTAGACATGGAGGTGATTAGTAAGTATTGAGCAACAAGTACCAAGTTTATTTACACAATATTTTTATGGAAAATTACAACAAAATAAAGTTTAACAAACTTTATACCAAATGGAAAAAGTCTGTTATAGGATGTTCCGGGGAGGATATCCAGCAACTTATATTGGAAAAATCATTCAATAAAGTATTTAATATTACAAATCATAAAAATCTTACAAATACTGCCCAATCAAGTGTTTGTCTAACATGACAATACCATTTTCCTTAAGGGTAATGTGTCCAAAAAACAAAGCAATGATAAGCACCGGTAGTCCATATCCAATTTTCAGATATAATTTCTTATTGTATTCAGTTTTCATTGAATTCTGAGCCAATCGGTAGAACTGGAATCCATGCAAAAGCATCCAAACAAATGTCGATAAAATTGAATACAATAATAACATTGACATCACTTCACAAACTTCCTATTTTTAAATAATTTATTAATTTTAAATATAAATGTATAATAATATATAAAGTTAATCATAAGTACGAATATAATTACCCGGCTCTCTCTTCTATCCATTCCTATAATAGTTAACAGATTTGTAATCAATAGACAAATACATAAATTCTTAACAATAAAGTCCTGTTTAGCGAGAAATCCTAACGAACTGCCATTCAGTCCGAAACCTTTTAATCTCATATTAAATAACTTCTTTCGCCACAAAAATAATAGATATATTGAGAGACTTATGATTGAAAGTCCGCAACAAATATAAGTAAAAATATTTTTCTTAAAATCATTATTTTCTCGACCGGAAGTGTCCATAAGAGCCGCAAAATTAGTCAAATGATTGCATTCACAGACAGTTATCTCACGATTGGATTCACTCTCTATTACATGACATCCAAGTGATGACCACTTCTTGTGATCAAAGTCCCAGAAAACACACTCAACTCTATCGCCCAAAACCAACCGATTCTTGTGTTTTAAACTATTTATAAATTAATAATTATTAAAATGGTTTACAAATAATTTTTCAATAAATACCTAATTTTCACATTAGATCCATCGCTGAATTCATAACTTTTATTAGTATTTCTAATATTAAACGCAATTATATGGCTATTGATTTGCTTTTTAATCATACCGTCACTTAAATATTGTCCCAATTTATCGATATATGTTCCCAAAGATGTATTATTAACACACGAATACATCTCATCATCCCTTCCCTCATAATGATTACAATTTGGTAATAGTATTGAAGAAGAATTATATTTAAAAGTAATTTCTTCTGTTAAATAAAAATAATAATGTTTTTCAACTAAATTCTTGCTCTCAATTATTACTGTATTTTTCTGTGCATTTAAAAAGCAATTCGTGGCGAAAGCAATGGTCTGTATATTATATAACAATTTTGAAGCCAACTCTACAGTCTCTGCACTCTTCGCATCCATCCATACGTTTTGATCGATTACTTGACTCATAAGAGTCACCAAATTTTGTGATATATTCATAGCTATCATCGAATCAATTGTTGTTCCGTTTGTTAATAAATAAGTACTTATTTTGTTAATTATTTCAATGATGTCCTTTAATTCTTGAGTGGACTTTAAACCGCTATAACTTTGTGTTTTCAGATTCAAACGTTGTCCCCAAATCACAATGTCTTCAATACTGTTTATTTCTATTTCGTTTAAATCTACAGGGTCATTATTTTAATATCATAAGTTAGTTTTAAAAAATTAAATAAAAATATTATATAATAAATAATAATTTCTAGTAAGTAATTATAAAATCAGTATCCGCTATATTACATACTTGGGTTTAGAGTAGTAGATTGAGTTGGACCTGGAGAAACACCTTGAGTTGGACTTGGATTAGCACTTGGAGTAGGAATTGGAATAAGACTTGTAGTAGTACTTGGAGTAAGGCTTGGAGTAGTACTTGGAGTAGGGCTTGGAGTAGGACTTTGTGTTGTGCCTATAGTGTGATCTGGTGTGGGAGCTGAAGTGGAAACTGTACTTGGACTTGTTACGGGACTTTGTGTCCAATCGTAATCCCAAATTGATAAACCACTGTCAGCACAATTAGCCAGCACACGGTGTCTATAGACACTATCTTTAGACAACAGCCAATCAAATTCATCCAAATTTTCAACACTACAACCAATGGGATTGTTAGTCAAATCGAGTGTAGTTCTAATACTCAAGTCAAAAATCTTTCCAAAATTATCCTCTCGTATGTAATTTAAGTGATTTTCAGCTAAAATATATATGAATTTAAGTTAGAATAACATAATTAAAAAGATTTTTAAGAATAATTATTCGAAAAATGTCTAATATTTATAAAACAACTTGACTTCCGCTTAAGTTTCAGTTTAACTTTCGCTATAGTCTATAATATACCAAATAATAGAAGTGGATCATTTGAAAAATGAAATAGAAAATACCAAAATTGATGTCATATTGTTTGTTATAATTGATGTTCGATATACTGAATGCATTTCCTTCTAAACTCTGTTCATTCAATTCAGTGTTTTGTAGATTTATTCTCATATTATTGTAATAGTCATATCCATCGTTAGTGAGGTTAAATGCAAAATGACCAATTTTTATAATTCTCTGTACGTGGAACTCCATATAATACATTTCATTGTAAATGTTAATAGTTTCAGTCAATGACACGTTGAAATTTCCAACAAAAGACACGCGACAATATCGATGGTCATCAAACATATGTCCGGGTATTGTATGTTGGATATTATTATCTAGGTTAATGGTTAAATAACGCAAATGCTTTTGGATATTGGAGATTGCCACCACGGCGTTTTCAATGGTTAATTCAGTTGTGGTACCACCTAACAATTGTAGCTGATTAATATATACCCCATCGAAAGCTAATTGAGAAATGTGTTTCAAATTAGTGACATTCAGAACCAAATTAGTGACACTCCAGTCCATTGGAATCACATTATCTTTGATGTGACCATCAATTATAGGACCCGACCATAAGATTGAATCAAATTTAGTTGGCTCTGTATGGATACCAAAGAGCAAACTCAGCTCTGCATTGATATCCTTTTCCACATCAGTCTCACATTGTATTGAACCTAATGTTATATAACAAACACTATTCGCTCGTATATTAATGGTCTCATTGGTAACAATACTGGTTATATTATATGTTGAAATTAATATTACTTGTATAAAAAGTAACTTTAATATATTGATCATCTTAATTACTAATAACAGAAAATATTTTGAATACTATTAATAAGATATCAATATAAAGTTAATGGCACTTTAAAAATAAAATTTGAATTATTTAGTAATGCATTTAGTTTATATATAAATGAAATATAAAATTTAGGGTGACATAAATATCAATTATAGACTACATAAAATTATAAAATAGATTAGTATCATAAAACTAGGGATGAGCACAGGTCCCATAAAATTGGCGTCAGCCTAAATCTAACAATGCGGGGTCATTGGCTGTACAATTCTTATTAAATTAAAAACTATATGATTATATAGCTTAACCATGCTAAATTAAGAATATCGGGGTCCGATAATCTATGGGAAGGTGGTCTGGTCATAATCCAGATGTTTTGAGTTTCCGATGATCGCACAATTTTCAAAGTTTTTATATGCATTATTCACTTTTTTACATTACTCATACTATAAAAGTGAGTCTTAAAAATAATGCATGAATTCACATCAAATGCCTATTGAATTTGTATAGAGCGTTATACGAATATCGCAAACTTGACCACTGGATTTTGACCATACCACCTTCACATAGATTATCGGACCCCGATATTCTTAATTTAGCATGGTTAAACTATATAATCATGTAGGTTTTAATTTAATAAGAGTTGTACAGCGAGTGACACCTCATTGTAAGACCGGTCTGAGCCTTATATTAAATATAAAATGATCATTTAAATTCATATTATAAAATTTAATTAACATGGAATCTCATAATTGGGAATATATAAATATAAATTAACAGAATCACAAAACCATCAAGGCTATACATAAAGGTCTTCCATAAGGGGTGACCTCATGCTGGCCTGTGCCCGACCTCTACTCTAACTCACCCCTACATAAAACGGAGTAAACAAATATAATTTTATGAATGTAATTACGTATTTACTAATATAATATTATGTGTGATTTTATTGAAGCACTTCATGTATATAATAAAGATTATATGTATTTACCTCATCTTACAACGTAAGTAATACTTTTTTTTATACAGGGTTGGTTGTCTATATTAGACGATGTTACTTTGATTCGAATATATTTGAACATTTCTATATTATTTTAAATTGATTCTTTTACAAAATTAGATGAATAGTTAGGGTTTTGTTTATATAAATTTATAAAGTTCCCTCACTGTCCTAACATATTTTCTGATATCTAGTACTATAATAATATTGAAATTTTCTAAAGGTTTTAAAATTAAACTAAGCAAACAATTTTATTTGAACTAAATTATAAATTAATATTATAAAGTAAAAATTAAAAATAAAGTTAATTGAATCATAATTCGATATTTAAAATTAAATCATGAAATTATTGAAAAAATCAGTATTCTTGAAATAAAATAAGATTTATAAAACATTATTTTTACATATTTATCTAGACTTCTTAACTATTAATTACTAAGTGAATTTAAACAATAATTATAATTGTACTTATACTAATACGTTAATTTTTACAAAAATACTATTTGATATTTTTTGAAAAATAACTTAAAAATTATGTACAAAAATATTCTCGGTAAGTTATCCATATATTAAAAAACTCTAACTATTCATCAATAACTTCGTTAAAGAATCAATTAAAATAAACTATAAATCAAAGGGTATATCCTTAAATAAGGGAAACCATGTATTAGTTTAAAACAATCACTATTATAAACTCTACTGTATACGCTACTTACTTTAGCTATAAAAATCCGGTATCTTAAAAGTAATAATTATATTTTAAATAATTATCTTGTACTATATTAATTTACACTAAAAATTTAATTATATATAACTTATTTATATAGTATTTAATAAAAATATTGTACATTAATTGTAATTAATATTATGTTAATAGTGTGCAATATATTCTTTAATTTTCTTATCTTATCCGTTATATACAATGTATTTGACAATAGTTTGCAGATAAATATTGTGTGTATACTGACAGAAGCTGTACAAACTGGATGAAACATTTATGATGTGTAGAGGAAGGGTTCAGGAACATCCTGTTATATTTTTATTACATGTGACTTAAAACTCTATGAGTGAAAGTCAAATTACCATTGGTCAGTTAGTTATTCAAGTTTAGGCCTTTTAATGTTAGATTTTTAAGCGTTTTGAGTGATTCCGTTGCTCTTACCTAGACAATTTCATTAATATAAGCTAAATTAAGACATTTAACTGTTGCTATGTCACATATTTCAATTACACTTTTTTTTTATAATAATGAGCTTTAATATGTTGCTCATTTAAACTAGAGTATATTACTGATGATTTAAAGAAATTTATTTAAACTATTTATTACGTTAATTACATTACCATTTACTTCATTTGAATTAAATATGCTCTAATAAATATTAAATAAATAGAATAAATAGAAAACAATATTACTTGTAGTCTACTGATTATACTCTTATTATTTTCTAAAATTATACAACATATATAAAAATAAAATTTTATGATTTGCAATGTATATAATTATACTAATTGGTATATATAAATAAATAAATAACTTGTAATCAAGAAATTGTTTGAATAATAAAATTAACGAGTTAAAAATATGATATACAGTATATCTAAAATAATGTGTCAGTTTATTAAATTATATATTTTTATATAAAAATAATTAATTAATCATAAATAATTTAAAATAAAACAAGATTTCAATATTAATTCAAAATTAAGTTGAGGTCTTATTATTAATTAATTAAATTCATTGAGAAAATCCATCAAATTGCATTCGAGATTTAATTAATTTATCATTGATTATCAAATTAATTCAAGAACTATATATTGATAATATTATCTTAAATATAGTTACAATTAACTTGTATTTATATTATATTTATTTAAATGATTAAAAATTATTTATTTTTAACCACATTATAAGAACATTGATAATTAAATCAAATTGAACATAAAACATTGTTTGAATAGCATTGTTATGTGGAATAAATGATGTAGTTGATTATCTGGTACAGATTTAATTTACTCGGGTATTATACCGTTCCACACGTATATTAAACTGATATAGTACTAGAAATACTCCCTTTAAATGATAAAATTTATATTCAAATTAAGGCAAAATATTTAATAATTAATATGTTTTAAAATAAGGTTTAAACCTGTAATCCATTGAAGAAAATAAATAGATATGAAAACACGAGAGGATAGACACCCTTTCGGTGGATGTAAAGGACAAATAATAGCCACGAAATGCCGCTATTGAACAAAATCCATACAAATGATAGGATGTATCCAAAAGTCAATTTGTGGTCTGATTTCCATAATAGGTATGCAATGAATGATACATTTAATGCAATCGATAACATTGCGGGGCCTGAATACAAAATATGAAGTTGTACAATAGTTGTAAATTTTTAATATAAATATAGTATATATAAATCATAAAGTTATACCGATTAACACATAAATGTTATTGGGATGTTCCGGGGAGGATATCCAACAACTTATATCCAATTTTTGGGAAAGTATTCAATAAGTTTATACAGTTATTTCAAATTGCAAAACTATTTCTTACAAGTGATGGCCAATAAGGTGTTTGTTTAACAATTTAAGACCATTTTCCCGAAGCGTGATGTGTCCCAAAAACAATGTAATAATAAGCACCGGTAGTCCGTATCCTAATGTGAGATACAGTGACTTTTTATAGTTAATATTCACTGCATTGTTAGCCAATCGGTAGAACTGGAATCCATGCAAAAGCATCCAAACAAATGTCGATAAAATTGAATACAATAATAACATTGACATTACTTCACAAACTTCCTGTAAATAATATCAAAATAAATATGTCTAATTATATAATGTACAGTGCTGCCCACCAGAGACAGTACTAGTTTAATTTTGGAGCCA
>CAJPVJ010002104.1:0-14008 GCA_905397405.1 Oppiella nova
AAACTTAATACAAAAACTTATATTTTATTTGTTGTTGGATCAGTTCAGTCTATTATATTAGAAATATAATATGACTGTAGTGTAGGGTTTAGTGATCATTGATCTGAAACAATAGGGGACAACAAATAGATTGTGTTTTTATGAGTTTGTTATACTTGTAAACCAATACCTCTTCTCATATTAAATGAAAACATTTTCTTATCAATTGTCAATTGAAAACACTTTTGACAACAGATAACAATTGTTACGATTAAGAAATTCAAATCTAGTTGAGATGTCATATGAAAGTAATGGCCTTTTATTATACATGTATGATGTCATGTTTACCCTTTGCAAATTGTAACACTTGTATTTCCATGATAAAAACATATTCTCAATAACATGGCATTTTATTATTTATTTATACAGTAAAAAATGTATTCATATATTTATGTGTGAATTTGGTTCTGGACTCATTCCCGTTATCTCTAAAATATCATATTATATTTGATTAATAAAAAAATTGAAAACATCTCAAATCCAAATAACATTTAAAAACAGAATGCAATGAAAACATTGAATTACAAAAGTTTTTTCTTATCTATCACTTCCTGTGTATTTCAAACATTATCGGAAATTTTTTCTTAAAAAATCTTATGATATCGTACGAGTTTGTCTCAAAACCTATAATTATAACAAAAATAAAGATTTTATACAAATTGACATGATTTTTAATCATAATATTTTGCATATTCTCAAAAACTGAAAGTCTATTTGTTTAAAGTTTTTTTTGTGTATTTTTATGTCCCGTTTAGATACAGAATGAATAAAATAAACACAGAAAAGATTTTACATTTAATATCAAACTTAATGACCAGTTATATAATAGTACAGTATTTAAAAGATTTCAAATGAATGAAATAAAAAATTTGGCCAATTATTTGAACCGGTCTGACAATGATATAAGAGTTTTTCAATTATCATAGCATTTAAATGTTATATAAGTTTGCCTCAGAATCTCGAAACTCCTTATTAGGTCTCATAAAAAATACATTTAAACTCATTTAACTAAATAATAAAAAAGTGGTTTTCATTCAAACGTCAGGACAACTGCACTGAAATAAGATAACTGTTTGCGTATAATATATAATCACTTAAACGGGGTATAGAATTGACTTTTAAATTGATTTAATTAATTTAATTAAGTAATTAAGGTCTGAAACACAAAACATAATGTAATAACACAGTAATCATTATTTGAATTATAATTTTATTCAAAAGCATATAAATCTCTTTCAGTAATAATAATATGCATTTGCATAAGTCATGTCTCATCAGTCAAATACAGTGACCCCGATCTTATCCATGATCTTAATTCAGAGTGAATTTAATCTATATTTTAATAAACGTTTTGCATCTTAAAAGATTTTTGCCGTATATTATCATAAAATGAAAACTCAATTCACATCTAATTTCTACACAAAACCGCTCCCAACCTAAACGCAAGTCTTATGAAAAATACATTAAATATTCAAATATGTATTTTTTCACAAAAAATAACACTTTTTTGTTTTGTTTTGCTATGATAATAGAATTTAAATGATTTTCTAATGAATTATAATTTTGATGTCTGATTGCCTTTAAGTTTGAAAGCCTGTGTCTATTAATAGTAATTTTGGTGTATTTTTTGTTGAACGCACGCAACACCTCATTAATGGTTCATTTGAGACCAATTAATATCTCTTTAGAGTATATATTAAATAGTAATTTGTTTGGAGTCTTGAGAAGTAAAAAATATATTTAACGCCGGGGTTATTATTACAATTCATATGATGTATGAAATTATCTCTGTTTGCCATTCAAACCAATAGAAAAACTAATTTACAAAACTTATTTATCATTCAAATCTCAGTCTTTTATTCAAGACCTCTGATTAAACACAAATTATAACCCCTTTATTATACCTTTAAAATAGTTTTAAAACAAAATTCAAACACTTTTTTCAATATAAGAAACTTTAATGAATTGTTTTCTATAATAATATTATTTATATATTTTACAAACCCTTTATCAGTCTATTTGGTGCATAAATTGAGTCAAATATAGACTGTTGTATAACTTGTATGAAACCTGTGTTGTATTGTTCACTGTCTTAGTAAATAAAATTAAGATTAATATCGTATCATAAAAAATAAAACTATACATTTTATATTTTAATTTATTAAATAAGATTTGTTACAAATTATTATTATATTAACCAGTTTTTTGTTATCAATTTATATGAATTTCAGTCATACGTTTAGATTAAAGCAAATTAAATGTGAGAATAAAATAAAAGATTTTTCTCTATTTTTTATGTTTTGCAAAATTTTCTCAAAAGAAAAAATAAGGTTTTAATTTGTCGGTGATTTATATCTTGTTTTTTATTTAAATTCAAAATAAAATGATATGCATTATAAACTTGTAATTTTTGAAAAATTTAATGCTTTTCAAAATGCATTGCTTAATAAGTTATTATTATGTTTTATAATAAAATATATTTATTGTTTAAGACAAAGGTTTTTGCTAAATAATTGTGACAACAAATTAATAAATCCTTATCTTAACAGCCAATATTTAAAGCTTTATAATTATTTTTGTGAATTTACTCATGAAATAAGTACTTATAATAAAAAATATGAAAATTGATACCAAATATCCGTCACATTTTAAGTGCAAAATCGAGTATCCATTTAATTATTTGTCACAAAAATTTCGATTAATAACATCAGAATCTTATCAACCATTTGATAGAAAGGATTATAAATATATTTTTATTATAATAAAGCTGTTACTTAAATAATAAACGATAAAAAACATGAGAATTTGATAATAAAATCGAAAAACAATATTTATACGAAAAATAAGTTGTCATATGATATTATGATATAACTTTGCTCTAGAATATACTTGATGTAATTAATTTATTAGTACAAATCTTTAGCAAATAATTGAGATTTACATTTAAATAAAAATTAAACATAAAATAGATTACCTAAACTGTTACAATTAGATTGCAACATATCATGCGATTGTATGGATCTGTATAAAAACCCTTGAAATCATTGATACCTTTATTAACAAAAATATTTGTTGCTTATTCTGATCCCAGTTGTTACACTGGTCAATCATACTATGATTTTTGTTTTAAAGGGGTTTATGGGTAGATAAAGGTGGTGTACTTACACGAGGTAACACAGTAACTCATACATGTACACATGTATATTTGATATAATGTTTTATTATGATTTATAGAAGTATAAAGTATAATGGTTATTGTACTGTATAGTTTATTAATATAAGGAGTACAATAAGTGCTGTGAATTGAGTACTTTGTTTGTGACTGAATGTTGAGTGCACATAAAGTCAGAAAGAAAGATTGCTAGATGCAATTTAATTTTTATAATAAAATCTTTTAAATTTAAATATAAATCATATCTATTATTATACTGTCATATAGTTTATTTTTCTATAGTTCAGAACAATATTTTAGATAAATGTAGTCAATTTAGGTAAATTAATTTCTTAGTAACACACCATACTAATATGTTTAAGATAATTGAGTAAATGGAAAGCACACTTTCAATGAATTATTAATAATATGATATTAACATTTTGTTTGGTCTCGACATAGTCAATTTAGGTAAATTAATTTCTTAGTAACACACCATACTAATATGTTTAAGATAATTGAGTAAATGGAAAGCACACTTTCAATGAATTAATAATATGATATTAACATTTTGTTTGGTCTCGACACAAATTCTCATTTTCTTAAAAGTCTAATATTGAGCCTTATTTTTCAAATTAATTGAATTTCAGTCTATGTTTAATCAAATTTCAATCTTTGAGAGACTTTTAATGGCATCTAATTATTGAAAGTAATTGAATATATCCGGTACTTATAATCTCTACGAATGAAATAAAAGCAATCAATCATTTGGTTAACAAAAGTTAACAAAACAATTGTTTATAACTAAGAAACTAGAAAACGAATTGCTTTCAAAATATTTTACTATTTGTTTTATCATATAATCATATCATAAAAGAATATAAATTATGATTTCCGATAAGAAACATAAAATTGTAAAACAGCTTATAAACTAATTCCCATTCAAACATTTTAACATATATTTTGTATCATATTTAAAAAATATAATTTTGTAATCAAATACTAGAAACATATACCCAAAGAAATTTTATCTAATTAGCAAATAATTAATATTATGTATCATTAGCGAAATGAAAATTAAAACAATTAATTTGATGTTTCATTGTAAAAAACTTATGGTAATTTCATAGTTCAAATATATTAAACTACAGTTTTATTATCAATGACACTTTTCAAATGGAAATGACATCTACTGTAATGTTAGCACAAGAATATCAAATAAATGTTTTAGTTATTTATTTTCATATTATTTTACATTTATAAATGCTACCGGTGCCTTTATTTTTCACATTCACGAATATGATTATTAGTTATTGATTTTATATAATTGATAAATGAAATGTTGAAATCCTGTTGTGAATTGACATTGAATTAATTTTTTTTAACAAAGACATTAACGTTAAATCTATATTTTAAAAATTATATTATACTGTACTTATGATATTATTAAATTTATTTTTAATAAAACAATTTAAGAATTATTTAATTTCATGAAATTATCAGAATTATGATAAAAATAAATAGATAAAATGTTAGAAATATCATATTATGTAAGTTTTAAAAATTTTATCGTTGTACTAATACAGTACAGTATAAAGTACTGTATATGCAAAACAAAACATTACTTAATTAAAGACTATTTTTAAACATAATTTTAAAAAATTTAATAAAGAAATCAGTTATAAATCACATTTCATGTCACAAACGAGAGATAACTGGGTGGACGAGGACTTTGGTTTAGTGGCACGGGTTTCAGACATGTTAACAAATATAATATTTTATCACTTCTTTGTATAAATAATTGAAAATATATCATAAATTATGACTTTTATCGCTAATAAATATATTGATTGTATTGTTTGTTAAAGAAATTGAATCCTATTTAGGAAATGACTGGATTTTACAAAAAAATAAATTTAACTGATTATTTTTTAGTACATTTTATTAATGGCAATCAAATCAGTACTTGTGATTAGAAAAGACCTTTATAACTTTAATATAATTTGTAAAAGTTGCTTGTAGATATTACATATTGAGAAATACCCGATTTTCGCATTTTAAAAAGTTTATGATACAGTATTATACTGTATTAATAAATTTATATGACAGTAGAAATAAATAGTTAATAAAAAGAATTTGTAATTTACAAAGAATAAACTTAATGGAAAATTATATACATTTATTTGCATTATAAACATGTTTTAAATCATTTGTTAATTTAATTATTATATTGCACTATTATAAAATGCACTAAAATTCATTTCATTACTAGATTAATGTGCCAAAAGTCATAAATAGATTTGATAATCAGTCATAAGAATATTTATAATCTATTTTAATATCAAACCAAATATAAAACGATTTTATGAATGACTCTCTGACTGTGAAATCATTCAATGATTGCAAACAGACATTAAAATAACGAAACATACAAAAAACACAATCGATCTGAAAACGGTATTTTACCGCAAATTTTGCTGACAAATCTAAAAAATATGATATCATAGCAAACATCTTAAGTAAAGTCTAATTTCCAATACTTAAGGAATTCATGACATTAACTCAGGATGTCGTCAATGATGACAATGACTGATATAACGGTGTATTGAACGGACTTGAACTTCGGTGCACTAGAAGTGTATTTATTATTATTGTTTCTAAATACTATCCGATATCAAAAATATTAACTTATATTTTAATAATAAATTAATTTAGATTTGAATAAATATCCAAAAATACATTAATATTCTTTAGTTTTATTATTTGAGTTATATAAATTACAATATTATACAGGTTGAGTTTATGGCATATGTTATAATTTATGCAAATAGTTGTCATAAGACTTGCTAATGAATTCATATCTGGATTATTGTAAGTAATTGTTGATAATTTGTAAAATATGAATTTACATTACAGTTAGATTAGTATCACCTGCAATTGATTTATAAATAAACATAAAGTTATGAACTGATTAATGATTTCATAATCATATTCTCATATTATTAATAATTAATTTATACAGAATTTTCTATAAAGGATTGTTATTTTAATACAATCCGGATATAAATTATGTTGTTATTGCATGTAATTATTAAATGCAAATAAATTAGGTGATAAACTAGACTAATAAAGTAAAAACAATAAATTATATATAATTACTTTGAATCATATACTCGTTTTTCTAATCAACAACCCGTTTATATTTGTTTTCAGGGACATTAAATACACTATTAATAATATAATAATATCTAAGCAGGTAAGTTTATGTGATAAGTATAGGCATAATATTGGTGTTTAGCTATTATAAGAGTTATGAGCAAAACAACTGTTAAAACATTCCTTGAACTCAATGTGAATATAGTATTGAGAGTGATATCAGAATTACTTTTTAAAAGTAAAATAAATGATAATAATATTAGAAAAAGTAGTCACTTTGAGGCCAAAACTATATAATATTTGTCGACATCCAACAAATCTCATGACTTTTGTGATTAGAGATTATTTAAATGTGATTTTAATACTAATTCACACTCAAACATATTCACAAGTGTTTCTCAAATCCTAATTTACATCATTATATTCAGCGCTCAATAAAGTCATTTCAATGTCATTTATTTTAATATTACTGTTACTGTATCTACATTTCCATACAATATATAATATAACCTGCGATTAACTTTGATTGAGTTACTCTACTGTATAATGTCATATCATATCATATATAATTAAAAATAATATCTTAACAAATTTTTTCATTTTCGAAAGGACTTTGGATAAAAAAAAAGTGAACAAAATATCTACAGAATCTAGGAATCAGGGACTCTGATATTTGAATCTTAATATTCACTAGTATTTGAATTTGATCCAACATAAAATATATAAAAATATTAGATTTCTTAATTATAATACCTCTTAGATTTCAAACAAAAATTAAGCAAATTGATATTAAATGTCTCATACAAATTGAGTGTATTGTATTATTAGATTGTAATAGCCATTGTTATTATATCACAATGCATTGGCAAATTAATTAATTCGAGTTAATCTTATTTACAACAAAGTTTATTAAGACTTATATTTGTTATTTTACATATTAAGTTAAATCAATAACCAATAAACAATAGATTACACAATAATGATGAAAATAATGTGATAAAGCTTTACAATAGCGAAAGTTTGATGTATTTAATAAATTTTGTTTATTCATCATTAATGAAATATTATTATTTAAACAATAATTGACAATATCTTAGTATAATATAGAATTATATAAGACTTTAAATGGGATGTGAGCCTTATTTACAAAAATTTATAAAATATTTTATTGCAGTTTTAGAAATATCCGACAAATTCTTTGGACTTTTACTCGTATTTACAATATATTTGTCTTATTTGTAATAAACTTAATATTCTTCAAACAAATATCGTTCAAGTAATATTTTAAAATAAATAATAATAATTAAATATCATTTTGAAATGTTGTATTAGCATTTAATAATATATAACAAAATCTTAGTAAATTATATGAATAGCAAACATTATTGAAACTTAAATAGTTATATCAAAAGAATGTAAAAATATTGAAACAATAATGCATTTGATGACTAATTAGAGAATAAGATGTGATTATATAGAGTGCATTCAAACGGTCCAAACATAATCAAAGAGTTGGTTTGTCTGCCAGAAAGAGCATCTATCACTTTGAGTGTAATTTCGGATCCAAATCCATGTCTTATTAGTTATTCTCGGATTGATTTCAATAAACTGTTGAGGAAATGGTTGTCCCAACGATATCATCGACGAGTGTTTGCTTACGGAGTCTGAAGTAGTGGTTGTCGTCGTGTTTGCGGCGATTGTGGTGTTTGTCATCTCTTTAGCGGTATCTCTGCTCTTATTATTACTGTTATTATTGTTATTATTATCTAAGTTTTGATTTATGTTTGAATTATTTACAAACGATTGAACTAATTGTTGAATTGTGTCGCGAATACAAAAGTCTTCTTTTGTCGGGTGTCTAATGAATGACTCGATTTCGTCGAAATAAGATATTATATCAATTAAATGAAATGAATAACTGGAAGGATAGCCATACACCCGAACCTTTGTGTCACAAAAAGAGAAAGCAATTTATTTGGAGACAGAAATCAAATTGACTTTTCGGTTAACAATAGAAACTCACGGCTTCTGAAAGTCTAGCGCTAAAGATGTATCGATATATCGATGAGTTATTGGAGTTTTGTGCCAAACTCTGTGCCAAATAGTCGGTGGGACAGACCTGGCGTAGATCTGACACCATATCTATGTACTGAATGGCAGGCGTTGTCTCATTGCCATCATCTATGGGCGCATATAATTGCAACGATTTTCGCGATATTTGAGCGCTGAATGAGTCCAGACTTGTGGTCACGTATTTGGTGTAATCCCTCCACTGCCAAGTGTCCAGATCCCTGGGTCCTGGCCAAAACTCTATCGCTTGGGCTGTCGACCCAATTAACACTGGACTATCAATTATGGATGAATTGAATGGATAAAAATCTCGCACATATTTATCTGAAAAAGTAAATTCATTGATATAAATAAAAATTATTTTAGACAATTATACAATATATTAGTTATGGGTATACAGTATAGGCATAAAAATGATAATAGATTTATGTGTATAATAAAGTACATTAAAAATATTCCCGGAATTAGCACTCATTCTAAGTAATTAATCCCTAAATGATTGCTAAATATCGAGACATGCAATCGTGTGTTCAAAGTATTGTAAAAACAATGTATTTGTTCTACAAATTAGTGTATTATTTATCTTAATTAAGAAGTCGTGTATCGAAAGCTAGAGATAAAACATTTCATCGATTCCTACCATCGATTGTAATTAGTTGTTCACTCATTATCCCGAGAATAGGCAAATCGTTTTGATCATTAATACGAAATGATGGATCGTTTTTGCCTAAAAAGTATTCAATCACTTGATTGCTATTAAGTGATTTCAAACACTCTATGGATGAACATCCGGAATATTTGAGGAAATTTTTTCTGTTATGTTTGTCAGCGTCGAGAAACGAATGGTTCAGATATAGCGCCGGATCTATAAGCCATGAATTGCTGTATAAATGCTTGAAATCATTGTTGGAAATGATGGCTAAAATGAGTGCAGCGCCAGAATCGGCACCAAATAGAGTGACTTTCGTGGGATCGCCACCGAATGCCTTGATATTGATTTGTATCCACTGTAGGGCTAACACCACATCCATTAAACCGAAATTCGTTGAATTGTTCACATTTTCATTGTTATTATCTTTAGTGCCATTATTGCCGCTATTTATCAATATATCCAAAGGCATGAATCCAAACGCATAGAGCCTGTAATTAAGGCTCACATATACGGTATCAGTACTTTTGGCTAATTTCCCATTGGGTCGGAGCCCGGGCTGGTGTCCCGACCCGAACTGTAGGAAACCTCCGTGAATCCAAACCATCACTTGTGAGTTGGCCTTAAATACAGATAACATTATTAGAAAAGTCGCAAACAAGACAACAGTTTGCAAACAATGTTTAAAAAACAATTATCTATTTTGTGTGTCCATTAGTAACAGAAGTGATGCCCACCTCTGGATCGATATTAGGTGTCCACACATTGAGGTACAGACAGTCCTCTTTGCCCTCAATTTGTTTGGTGTATGGGTTGACCTGAACACAGGGAGAGCCAAATTTGGTGGCATGTCGTTGACTGTTTTGATTGCAATTTAATGAATCGTTATTTAATTGTAAGGGCGCTGACCATCGCCTCGCGCCTGTTGGAGGGACAGCATATGGTATGCCCTGAAATGCAAACATAAGTAGGGTTATTTCAATTTATGATCAATATTACTCACATTTCACATTATAAATAGATTAGATGCCAGATATTATAATTATAAATTGTGCAAAATAAATCGTAAAATGGTTTTATATTATTTTTCATGAGATTAAATGCTTATATTCTAGTCATTTATGGTATTATGTATTCAGAGATAAACAAGAAAATAACATAAAATTATTTCATTTTAAAAGTATTACTAAATCTAAATGAAAACTTTAAATGCTAAAAATAAAAATTACTTTCAGAATTTTAAATAAAGCATTTTATTTTTATATTTACATGTCAGGCATATTCTTTAGTCACTAAAGTTTATTGTAATAAAGAATTGAACATTGATTTCAATTATCTTAATTTTGATAAATTATTCATTAATTTGATAGAATTTTGTTATTTTATACTTTGCTCAGATAATAAAAGATACAATACACTACACTGTATTTCATATTCAGTCACAAGAAATGACTCAAAAGCTGAGAAAATGCAATATTTTATATAATACTGTATATTGAATAAGGTTTTAATGAATATTCTAAGCAATGGTTATAACTTATAAAAATTAATTCTCAAAACAAGTGAACTATAGTTGAGTCAACGCTTCTTATTAAACATATTCTGGTTTTATATTGTTTTGCTTATTATAAATGCAAGAATATTCTGGGAGACAATGAAATTCTTAAATGAATATTCAGCAAATTAACATACAGTGGAAAATGATTTATTAATGTTTGGATTACCATTCTTCGCATATAATTAAAACGGTTTTTATTTTAATAGTTTTTACTGCAAAACATAATTAATTATTTTTATTTTTATTATTTACAAAGATGCTAAATAATTAATTAAATTATAAGATTTATGTAGTCATATTACTGCAATTCTAGACAATTGATAAAAATATAATTTATTTTAAAAAATTAACTAAATTTCTGATCAAGAAGAAATTTGAGAATTTTTAGATAAGAATATTCTTTAAGAATATAAAATACTATTCTAACAAAGATTGAGAAAATGAAAGAATAGTGTATAGAATAATGCAATCTATTCTCAAATACTTTTCAATACAGCATATAATTAAAACGGTTTTTATTTTAATAGTTTTTACTGCAAAACATAATTAATTATTTTTATTTTTATTATTTACAAAGATGCTAAATAATTAATTAAATTATAAGATTTATGTAGTCATATTATTGCAATTCTAGACAATTGATAAAAATATAATTTATTTAAAAAAATTAACTAAATTTCTGATCAATTAATTGAGAAAACTACTGCTATTTCAGTAATAAAGAAATTTGAGAATTTTTAGATAAGAATATTCTTTAAGAATATAAAATACTATTCTAACAAAGATTGAGAAAATGAAAGAATAGTGTATAGAATAATGCAATCTATTCTCAAATACTTTTCAATACAGTATTCAATTCAACATTTATTTATTTCCTTTCTTAACCTAAAATTCCTATACAATAGAGAAATGATTAGTTAAAAGGAGACACAAATCATAAGAATATATAGATTTGATTCAAAAATGTCTATAATTTATTATAAAGTGTTTTGAAGAAAATAATAGTTTTTGTTGTATTCAGAAAACTTTATGAATTGCATTGTCGTTAAAAGATATAATGAAAAAAGAAATTTAAGAAACTTTTCATTCTGTAAGGAATGTATAGTGAAAATCTATTTTAATGCTAAAAGTGTCAAAACCTAACATTATTTTAAGAAAGAAAATAATTAAAAGTTTGCAGAAATAGAGAAATAATAATAAATTGTTATAACGTATGAGTTATGAGTTTTAGGACCAATAAATCAGACCCGAAAAGGCATTAAAAATATAATACTTTGAAAACAAAGGCTTCGTGTTCTTCGTCTCCAATTAATTTTCCGCAAACAGTGTCGACGACTACTGATTCCTGACTTAATCCGAGCGCCTGTTCGGCCATCCATTGCTGGCCCTCCGTGTGATGTAATCCATTGGATCCGTATTTAAGGCCAGACTTAGCTCTGGCAGCAGTTATGGCAAAGATAACGAATGTGAGCAAAACGGCACAAATCAGTCCTAAAGCTATTCGCGAACGTGTGGCACATCTATGATACATGTGCTGCGAGGGTAGGGCTGGGATGTGACACTCCATCTGCTCGGCTATTGTCGACGACGGAGATATTAGGCTCTGTTGTGCCGTCCCTTCCCTTCGCTCTGTCCGCTCGACGCCTATTGTGTGGCTATCGTCACAATTGCTGTCCATTTGGCCACAAGCCTGGTATGAGGTGTTTGACGCCATTGTGTCCAATGCTCGCCAGATATGCCCTTCCTATTGATAAACACAATAACACTTTCATTATAATTATGTCTCGTTTCAAACGATTACAATCAACTATTAATTATACTCTAATTTCATACTAATTACTAAATTATTTAAACAAATACATAATTAATCAGTAAAATTAATTATATGCATATTGAGGGTGAAACTGATTTTGGTTTATTATAGTATATGGAATAAAATAATAGTATTTAGTTTATAATATTCTACTTGTATAACAATATCTCTTTATTATAATATTAAAGCGCTTTCATAAAATAAAAAATTGATTCAAATTTATCACTTTTTATATATTTTTCATTTTTGTTTTATTTATTACGCTCTCTCTCTCTCTCTCTCTCTCTCTCTCTCAAAATAAATTTATATCTTATCTCAACCTCTATTTGTATATTTATATAAATTCATATAAATATCAATTTTTTTCATTCAATGATGACTTTTCACATGAAATATAATAGGAAAATTCAAATTCTAAATATAATTCTCATTTTAATGACATTAAAGGGAAAAGGGTTTGAGAATTAATGTGAGTTCATAAATGATTTGCAAAATAAATTTCTGGCAATTCAAGTTTGTCTAAACAGTATATTCTCTACAATGATATTAAATTAATTATAGTATTTGCGATTAACTCTATGACAGGATTTAATGCAAACGAGTTAAGTATATCTTATATTTAGACATTGAATTAAATCACTAGAAGACAATTCCTAATACCTGTGCCCATACATTAAGCTAATTATTATTCGTTACAGAACTTAATTCTATTAATTCAGTCAATTCTTAAGGAATAGAAGTAATAGTAAATGAAATGAGAAAAATGTTGGCTTTAATTACACCACAATTGAGGCTAAGAGTTGGGGAGAGAGAGAGAGAGAGAGAGAGAGACCGAAGTATAATAAGAGAGCAATAATAATACAATTAAGAGAATTCCTGTCACGAGTCGTATAATCTTCATCTCATCTCATCTCACAATCTCTTCAGAGTGAACGCAAATATAGTATTGAAAAATCAGGACTTCATTATACAGTAGCGGACACTCTATTAATAGTGAACTACAATTTTTTGGTTCAATAGCCACTCTTCTAATTTAATTCACGCCTCATATCATAGACTTTTTTAGCAAAAATAAATACAGACTAACTTTGGTATAAAGAAACACAAACTCTTTGGTTTGGGTTTGGATTTGGTTATTGTGTTTGTTTTCATAGACACACAGAATATTACACAGAATCGCAACGAAATGAATGGTCTGGAAATAAATGGAAAGACTATGAACTGTCAAAAAATCAATAACTTATGCACAGATATACCAATACTAGACATACAGATACAAGTGCTCTCAATAAGTTCTGGGATACTATGATTCTCTCTCTCTCTCTCTCTCTCCAACTCTTAGCCTCAATTGTGGTGTAATTAAAGCCAACATTTTTCTCATTTCATTTACTATTACTTTTATTCCTTAAGAATTGACTGAATTAATAGAATTAAGTTCTGTAACAAATAATAATTAGCTTAATGTATGGGCACAGGTATTAGGAATTGTCTTCTAGTGATTTAATTCAATGTCTAAATATAAGATATACTTAACTCGTTTGCATTAAATCCTGTCATAGAGTTAATCGCAAA
>CAJPVJ010002105.1:0-14008 GCA_905397405.1 Oppiella nova
CAAAAATTTTTATTTATCATATAATTTCATAATTTATTAAATTGCAAATAAAATTCTTAATTTTATGAATAACTTTATCTATATTTATTCTATATAATAACTAACCATGTTACTGTGTTTAAAATGAATTTTTTTAGAACTTCAAAAATTAATTATTCTGGGCAAATTTCAAAAAATCTAACTTAATCAAAACATAATCTAAAAATATGAATTATAATATTTTATATAATAATCATAATAATAAACCTGATATTAAAATTAGATTTAATGTAGAAATTAGGTTTTGTGTGAAGTATGAGTGAAAGGACACCTAAATATGTCATGAAATTTAATTCAATAATATTTTACTTTTCATATAAAACCTGAAACTCTTAACCAATTGTGACATTTGTGTGACAAAGTAAATCAGTTTTATGTGTATTTATTTTGTGCGCTACTTTTAAGACAATTTTTAACCAAAACATGTCTCTAATGGATGTTTAATTGTTTTATAAGAAAAATCAATATTTCTTTTGAAGTAAAATCACGGCATTTCTGAAGACCATTTCCTTTGGCATATAATTGACACCGAAATCACATTTTCCCAAACAAAATAAAATAATGCATTTTACTATCATAAAAAATATTTATAACATTAATTATATAGTATATTAAATATAAATGAAATTCTGTTATAAATAAATTCCGTTAAAATAATTTAATTCTTAACAGCCATTAAATTTAAATCTTTAAAAAGGTTAACAAATATCAAAGATTATAAAAATCAATCAATAGACCATGTTGAACTTGTTATTAATAATTGAATATAAAATAACGACTAAAAGTTCAGTAACATTAGTGTTAGTCAGCAATTATCGTTGTGTAGGTTTGACTTTACCACAATTTAGACTGGTTGAAAGTAAAAGCTTTTTAATTGGCAAAACTTTTTTTGCTCAAATTTTATTCCAAACCTATGATACTATGGCTGTAATTGAATTAAATAAAACTGTTGACGACTTTTATATAGAGTTCATAATTAGATCACAATCTAAAGCTTTTTAATTGGCAAAACTTTTTTTGCTCAAATTTTATTCCAAACCTATGATACTATGGCTGTAATTGAATTAAATAAAACTGTTGACGACTTTTATATAGAGTTCATAATTAGATCACAATCTTTTGAGTGATCTCTTCATTTATGTCTTCATATATACTCTTTATTTCACTTTTATTTCACTTTTATTTCACTTTTATTTCACTTTTATTTCACTTTTATTTCACTTTTATTTCAAACCCTATATACGATCGCAAAAACTCTAAAAGTGAAAGTATTTTTAGATCAAATCAATTATTTGCGAGCATTGCTAGTAAAGTAAATGATTGTAGAAAACATTAGAGATTCTGTGATAACCACTGGCTATTCAACAATAATTACAGACACTATCTGTGGCTTCACTCGCAATGGCTTTGAATTTCAGGTTAAAGTATTTCTGTAAAAGTCTATTATTAGGTGTATTCTTACAAAGCCTCACATCCCTCCCAGAAAACGTGTTTTAGTTCATAAAAATAAAATATTTCTATAAATTTTACATTTCTAACTAATTAATTAAATACAGTACGGTAAATTAAACTTAAGTATATTAAACATTAAGTATAAAGTATTATATAAAGGATTTGCAGGTTGATATAATTATAGAATTATTATTTTACTGTATTATGAATAAAAGCTATTTTATAATGTTTAAAAAGTGTGGTATTATTGATACAAATGTTTCAATATTAAAAACTATTTTGTTAATAAAATAAAATAAATTAACTTGGTTATTTAAAAAATAAACTAAAAAATGACAAATATTAAATATGTTTGTTATACGGGGTTATATGAACTCACATTATATGATATAATAGTAAAGAATAAATAAAATCTTATTTGATTTGATTCTTGGATTCTTTTGAACAAAGAGATAATAGACATACACTTGACATCAAATCCTTTGTAAAGTTTATTGAATCGTCCACTAAATCATTGATCTTCACCTCATTTGACACAATCAAACGTCTTTTGAAATGATTTTTTATTTATAGTTTATTTCTATTGCCATTAAATGGTAGAAAAATGTTATTTCTAAGCTCTCTCTCTCTCTCTCTCTCTCTCTCTCTCTCTCTCTCTCTCATGTAATTATTATGTGTAAAGTAAACCAAGTTTTTGTTTCTATAGTACAATATAAAATTGTAATNAACATTAATTAACCTCTCTCTCTCTCTCTCTCTCTCATGTAATTATTATGTGTAAAGTAAACCAAGTTTTTGTTTCTATAGTACAATATAAAATTGTAATTATTATGTAGTTAAGTAGATTAGTGTTTAAAATTTCAAACTTAATTTCAACATTTAGCAGATTTAATTTTAATTATTTAAAAGAAAGTTATATAAATAGTATAAA
The DNA here is from genome assembly GCA_905397405.1 of Oppiella nova. NCBI lineage: Eukaryota > Metazoa > Arthropoda > Arachnida > Sarcoptiformes > Oppiidae > Oppiella > Oppiella nova. Next base: position 2,423 of record CAJPVJ010002105.1, read on the forward strand.
TATTTTATTAATTAAATACTGTAGTATTGTAAATAAATATTGTATTTTATTTAATCTTACATATATACATAAGCATTATTCTGTAATATTACTACATCATTTATATTTAAAAATATAATTATTCTAGTTTTATTTATGAGTTATTTAATTAACAGTATTTGAAATTTGACGCAAAAATAAAAACTAATTATTTTATTTCTATGGCTACACTATAAATATGAGAATTAAATCCATTTTATAATTCATAACACAATGATGTAAATAACGAAAAACATAATTATTTATTTAAATTCTGTGATAAACACTCAATTATTTGGCAATGAATTCCAAGTTTAGATATAAAAGACCGGAATTCATTAGGATTGTGTTAACAATTATTATTTTTATATTTTTACAAACTATTGGCAGTAAATGTCAAGAGTTGTTAACAGATGAGACAATATCTGAAAGTGATATCGACGAGACTCCGACCGAAAACAACATTCACATCAGTATTTATATCTCGATAATTGTTTAACTTTTAAGAAATTAATTTCTATTATGTTGTTTGCATATAAACCACAGTTCAAAATGACAAAATCAAAAAATCGCATCAATTCAATAATAGTTTAAGTAATCAGACTTTAAGTTTATTAGTTTAGTTATGATCTAGATTGATTTAATTATTTTGTATGCTATCAGGCAATCGAGAAACTAATTATTTTAATGGCATTGACGGCAAGAAAGACAAAATAGCTTTTGACCAAATGGACAAGCCTACGTTTAATAAGTTTCTCCCAGGTATTAATCATTAATTTGAAATTATGATAAAATTAAATTTTGCTTCAATTTGGGATTTTAAGTCAAAAAAGACAACATTACCCATGAATTTGTTAATGGTTACGGTGATAGCACTAAAAGGGACAAAATCTTATTTAAGGCATTAGACAAACCGACGTTTGATAAATTTATTATGGGTAATATTTATTTAATTTGTTGACTATGATTTTTGTCTGTCTGCTATAATTTGTTGACAATATTTTGTGAATTACAGTGAAAAAGGACAACATTTCACATGAGTTAAGTGATGGAAATATTAAAAGGGATAAAATAGAGTTCACGGAATTAGAGAGACCAACATTTAACAAGTTTATCACAAGTACACATATTTAACTTAAATTTGAAAACACCTGAGATTTATATAATATTTTATGATTATATTAATTAGTGAAAAAGGATCGCATCACTAATGAATTCATCGGAAGTGATGGAAACCTGACTAAAAGAGACAGAATTTTATTTCAGCCATTAGAGAGACAAGCATTTGATAAGTTTGCAATAGGTTAGTACACAAATTGTCAATAATATTTAAAATTTTGGTATGTACTGTATAATATTACAGTAAAAAAGGACAACATTTCCCGTGAATTACTCGATGGAAATAATAAAAAGGATAAAATCACTTTTAATCAGTTAGAGAAGCAAACGTTTGATAAGTTTACCCAAAGTAATATTATTTTAATAATATACTGCTGCAATTAGTACTGTGTATACTTTAATTAACTATTTTTTAAAATAGTTAAAAAGGATAACATCTCAAATCCTTTGATGGAAATCGACGGCAGTCTAACAAAACGAGATAAAATCACTTTCAATGAGTTAGAGAAACCATCGTTTGATAGATTTCTCACAAGTATTATTTTTTAAGCTTCAAAATAATTCACATTTAAATAATTGTTTTCAATTTATAGTAAAGAAAGACAACTTTTCTCGTGAGTTAATTGATGGCAATATTAAAAGAGACAAAATAACATTCAATGAATTGGAGAAACCATCTTTTGATAGATTTATCACAAGTATGACATGAAAAACTTAAAATACAATTTATGATACATTTGATGTAAATTTATTGTTTCATGAAATGAAGTGAAAAAAGAAAACTTTTCCAATCCTTTGGTCACAAATGACGGAAATGTACTGAAAAGGGATCGCATTTTGTTTAAGCCGTTAGAGAGACCACTGTTTGATAAGTTTTTTAAAANAAAAAAGAAAACTTTTCCAATCCTTTGGTCACAAATGACGGAAATGTACTGAAAAGGGATCGCATTTTGTTTAAGCCGTTAGAGAGACCACTGTTTGATAAGTTTTTTAAAAGTATTATATTTTACGCAAAACAAAATTTTTCACAATTCAATACAAATTTGTTTCATTAATTACAGACAATACTGATGGCGATGGGAATCTAATTAAAAGGGAGAAAATAGCTTTCAATCAAATGGATAGACTGGTGTTTGATAGGTTTAACTTAAGTATGAACACAGTATTAAATTCATTTATTATATATAGTAATTAAGGTTATCTTAAAATGATTTTTTATAATTAAGTGAAAAAGGATCACTTTTCGCACGATTTCATCGGAAGTGATGGAAATTTAACCAAAATATTCACTCCATTAGGGAAACCAGGGTTTGATAAGTTTACCGCAAGTAATGATATTTCACGACAAGTATGCAATCATTGTTTAGTTAACTAATTATTTTTGTAATTTAGTTAAAAAGGATAGTCTTTCTCCTGTTTTCAATGGATTGGATGGCAATGAAACCAAACGAGAAAAGATTGTTTTCAATCTGTTAGAGAAACCAACATTTGACAGGTTTTCCATAAGTATTGAAAATATTTCAAAACTATTAGAAATGTGTTTTTAAGTGAAAATGTTTTGTTTTCTAAAGTGAAGAAAGAAAATATTTCCAAACAGTTCATCACAAATGATGGGAATTTACTTAAAAGAGAGAAAATAGTTTTCAATCAATTAGACAAACCAATGTTTGATAAATTTTTCAAAAGTATAAACATTTTTTCGACTATTTTTAATTTTTAAAAATATTTGTTTAAAACTCTTTGTTATTTTAATATATAGATAATGGCAGTGAAAGAGAAAAAATCATTTTCAATCCTATGGAGAAACATAATTTTGATAAATTTGCCATAAGTATGTATTTTTCATAGTTTGGTATATTTTTAAACAACTTTAATTTTTTTAAATTTAAGTAAAAAAAGATAACATTTTAAACCAATTCATTGGAAGTGATGGGAAACTATTGAAAAGAGACAAAATTACATTCAATCCAAGGGATAAACACATTTTTGACAAATTTATTATAAGTACTGTATATATATTAAATATTTAACACAACTCTTGACATATTCAACAAAAAAGTATATTTCAATTGGTTTTAGTGAAAAGGCATCAATTGCTGGGAATTGCCGGCAATTTGACCAAAAAGGAGAAAATAATATTCAATCAATTGGATAGACAGTTTAATAAATTTGCAACAAGTATTAACTTTTTTTCTAGCAAATATATTTATATATTACCGTAATATAAATGTTACAAATGTTACTACAGTACTGTTTATTGAATATTTGTATGATTTCAGTAAACCGACAAAATATAGAGAAGATATATTTCGATCGCATAGAGAAACCATTATATGATCGATTCTTTCAAAGTAATGATACAATTTTGCTTTTATTAAAATTGCTTTCATCTAATTTTCTAATTTTAAATTTGTTTTTCAGTGAAGAGACAAAACATTTCGCGTCAGTTCAGCGAAATGGAGAAAATAGTATTCAGTCAACTAGAAAAGCCCAAGTTTGATAAGTTTAGACCAGGTATTGGTGGTTATAGTAAAATTATAATTGCATTTCAATTATTATGTGTTTCTATTTCAGTCATAAGAGACAGCTTATCGCAGCATTTTAAAGAAATCTATGGAAATCTGTCTAAAAAGGAAAAAATAACTTTCGATCAGTTAGACAAACCATTGTTTGATAAATTTGTAAAAAGTATATACAGACTATTATTTCAATTCTATAAGTTGAATTTGACATATTATATATATAACATATTTTAGTCAAATGGGATAAGTTTACAAATCCATTCATTGGAATTGACGGCAACTTAACTAAAAGAGAGAGAATTATTTTCGATCAATTGGATAAACCTATATTTGAGAAGTTTATGAAATGTACTTTATTATTACAAATTGATCTAGTAAGTTTGTTTTTATGAAAACCACTAAACTATGAATTTTTACTAAATTTCAGTGAATAAGGAAGACATATATCAAGAATTCTATGAATTCGACAAAAGTCTACCAAAAAGCGAGAAAATAATTTCCGATCGCATCGACAAACCAGCGATTGATAGCAAATCAGACATCGAGTCCATCAGAGAACAGATTCGTTGGTTAATAAGAAATAACGAGACATTAAACAGATTGCGAGAGAATTACAGAGTATTAGTCCCAAAACCAGTCTTTCCAATCGAAGACTTTATGACACCTGAGCCCACCATTAAAACCACTCGACCTACAAAGGCATCATCTGGTGATGATGATGACGATGAGAACACTGCCCACCCAACCACCAAATTAACAACTAAACCACTGACCACTACAACAAAGAAGTCCTCTTCTGGTGATGACGAAGACGATGATGAGACGACAGCTCATCCAACCACTAAATTGACAACAACTACCACTACAACCACTCGACGGCCAAAGGAGTCCAGTGATGATGATGATGACCCGACTACTCAAAGGATTACCACTCTTTTAGCGACTTTACTCCCAAAGATAACCACTAAATCTAAATCAGACGAGAGTGAACGGGACAATCCGGTGACAATAGGCCATGAAGATGATGATGAGACCACTGCCAATCCTACCACTAAATTAACGACAACTACAACCAATCGACCGACAAAGAAGTCTGAAGACGATGACGTCCCGGACTTGCCGTCGAAGATGAGTCCAGAGGATAATACCACTGCCAACTTGACCCCCAAATTCGATAAACTACTGCGATCTACACGAAAGAAATCAGATGATGATGAGACCACTACTGGGATAACCACTAAATTAACGACAACTCCAACTATTCTACAGACAAAGAAATCTGGCGCCGACTATACGGACGTTATTTTGAAATCCCGACGTCCGACAGACCTGACCCGTAGGAAGGCTGCCGCGACAACTCCGAGGCCCACAACTGTCACTACAACCATCTCGACTACTTTACCGCCGAAGACGACCACCAAATCTCAAGCCAATGGCGGGGATTACAAGAATTATCCCTTAACAATAGACCATGATGATAATGATGAGACCACTACTAGTCCTCGTACGACAATCAAATTAACTACTCGGCCAACACCTGGTGATGACGGTCCCAATTCTACTCTCAGACAAGGAATAGACGAGGATTTAGATGATAGCAATGAGTCGGAGAACTGTACGGATGGCACGACTGAAATAGTAACGACACCTGATATGACCACGAGTACTACCACTGAACCGGTTGTGACCACAACTGTGACGACTACTGGAAGACCCCTCACGTCCACCAACAAGAATAAGAGAGAGACAACAGAATTGCCCACAACTACCACCACAACCACCACACCTTCTACTACCACCATAACCACTACCACACCCTCTACTACCACCACAACCACTACCACCACCACGACTACCACTACAGGAAAGTCAGGTATAAGTGAGACGAGAGAAACGAAACGAGTTTTACACTAATAGCTAATGTTATTAAACCTCTGAATTGATGGCTAAACACAGTGCTCACGACTCCTGTCACTCACACCACGCAATCATTGACGACATGGTTGTCACAAATTGGGTCACAATTAGAAACACAGTTCACGACAAGTAGTTTGAGTTCAACGGATCCCACGACGACTACAGAAGAGGAAGAGTTTGCAGATTGTGTGGAGACGACAACAGAGGATAACGATGACGATAGTGACGCTAATTCACAGCCCGTTCACGACTCCGATGACTCCCACACTAAGACTAAGACTAAGACTAAGACTAATGAGTCTAAAGGTAAAAGCAAGGTCTCTGTGAAGGGTATACTTTCAATCGTTGGAGAATTGTTGCCAACAATTAGTGCAAATTTGCTTTAATTGTAGTTAACAAAATTGTTGTACTAGATAAGTTTATTTTGTATCATCATAAAATATGTTTAAAACACGCAATATTGTATTGTATTGCTCACTATTGTAACCGATAACATACAAAACAATACTAAACAATTGTAACACATACCCTAACCAGACAATAAACTACAATTAAGCCAAATTTATATAAATTGATTTAATTGTTGGCAACAATTCTCCACCGGCTAAAAGTATACCCCTTCACAAAGATGTCAAATACTAACGAATAGATTAAATGTATTTCCACTGAAAACACAGATCAAACCCCAGATAAGAGTCCGTCAGTCGTGAAGAAGTGTCATCTGACCGTCGCTGACATAAAACGGATCCAAAAATAATGTCAAATACTAACGAATAGATTAAATGTATTTCCACTGAAAACACAGATCAAACCCCAGATAAGAGTCCGTCAGTCGTGAAGAAGTGTCATCTGACCGTCGCTGACATAAAACGGATCCAAAAATTAAATTACACTAAATATTACTCAAAGGAATGCCAACGAGTTATAAAGAATTATCAGAATCTCGAGACAACTATTAAAAAGACAAAAATAGTGAATTCATTGGACAGTATGATCGAGAGGGCGAAGGCACAGGTGGACGACCAGAATTGTAAGCACAGAATTGCACATAAAAAGTGCTATTTATATATTCATGGCAAATAATTGCTCATTAAAAGTGTGGATTATGTTTGATGCATTTTAAGTGAATTTATGGGCAAATGGATTACAATCTAATTAGTAAAATGAGTAAAAAGTTTTTTGCTAAATATCCTCATATTAGACATCATTAATATTAATAGCAATTTCTTTAAGTCTAAATACTCGCAGACTATTAACACTTTTAATGAAATACATTAGCAAATGATTAAATTAAATAAACATGAGTTTAAGTGCACAGATAATTAACGTATGGGATAGAGAGTAGGCATTCATTAAATATAAGCTAGAACAATTTACACGATAATATTAGCAGTTTAGTAGAAGATTGTTATAATTAATGTATGATTTTTAAATGAGTAAAAGTCTTTAATTAAGCCTTTGATTACATGAATAACACGAAAATAATGCATTCATTGTTACAGTCGAGAAACTAAACGCTAAGAAAATACGAGAGAATTTTGATTCAATACTTAAGTCACATTTGCTAAACAAAACACTTTTGCAACTTCAGTCGAGTAAGGATTGAGACTTATTTGTCATTTCATATGAATGTATCATTCATTCCCAATCAATAGATATTTCAAAGGCTAATGAGTACAAGAAATTGAGTCAAACTATCCTTAAAGGCTTTACGAAACCTCAAGGATTAACGACAGAGAGTGTCGAGGATCATATCTGGAAACCTCCTCTTATGGATGATGATCATAAAGTTGGATCAAGTACAGTTGAGCCACAAATTTCTGTAAAAGCAGTGGACTTAGACTTTAAGTCCATGGCCTCCAAGTTTGCAGAAATGGCTAAAGTATTTGACTCTAATTCCGGGCATAAATCCGGTTGCGATAAACCCACTGATAATGTTGTCCAACAGGCCATCAGAAATAGTGGTCAGAGTGATAGAAAGGTGTCCCGGATGAGAGTCTATGACTTCAAAGTATATGAAGTAGAGTTTACCGACGGAACACATGTTCAAAAAGATCTTTGAAATAATTTTTAGTTTATATTTTGTTTAAATAATTTAATTGTTATTTATTAAATAAATTATTCATTATTTTTTATGGTTATAAATTTTATCTCGAGCTGTTAATTGAATTTTAAAAATTACTATATTCATGAAACTTATTTCAAATAACTAACTCAATTCATATATCTTTTAAAAATGACACAAAATTCACAAAACAATCCATTGGTTAGAATTTTATTTGAAGACCTAAACCCTATGTTAATTAGGTATGGGTTTGAGTGCCAAACCGATAGCTTAGATATTAATGACCAGAGAATCAAAATATATTACAAATACAAAAGTCGTCGGATATGCAGTGATGTATGGGTAGAGTTAGTGTCCGTACCTCTAATGTCGTTTGCCATGCATTGCACCGCTTAAGCTTAGATATTAATGACCAGAGAATCAAAATATATTACAAATACAAAAGTCGTCGGATATGCAGTGATGTATGGGTAGAGTTAGTGTCCGTACCTCTAATGTCGTTTGCCATGCATTGCACCGCTTATGTGCCATACCTTATGGACAGTATTGCCATTGCATTCAATTGGATGAAAGAAACTCAAGAATCAATTATCATTAGATTTGAAAATGAATTCATTCACAAATTAACTCAACTCTTGTCGCACGGTATTAATGATTTGCCCGAAGAGTTATGTCTAACAGTAATCTCATACTTACCGTACAATTCAATCATACAATTGTCGCAAACGAGTAGATTCTGGCGCTATATCTGTGATAATGACTTGATTTGGAAGAATAAATTTCGACACCAATATCAGGCCATCCCTTACATTAAGGCCCAACAGTCTGGAAAGAAGTGGAAGAAGTGCTTCAAAGAGGAATACTTTCGTCAAAAGGCTTTTCAGCAAATTAGAGATAACTTCAGGAGTAGGTCTCTATTATTTCACAATCGCTTAGACTTATAATTTGCCTTGGTGTTTGCATTTTATATAATAACTCAATTGAATGCTTAGTTAAAAATGGAATAAAATTAAGTTTTATTAAAAACAGACATTCAATTGAGATTACATTTAAACATGTTACAAAACTTAATTTGCATTAAAAGCATTTTTACACTGGATTTATATTATTAAGTAGATATGAAAAAGCATGTTATATAAAAGTATTAAATCTCGAAATTTTAAACAAAAATTAATATAAGAGTTACAAAGTATACGATTCAAAGCGTTTAGTTTTGAGCCCACATCACTTTCAGGACCAGGCGCTGATACCTCTGAGTGACTCGGTTTCGGATTTTGGATGAAAGGCCCGACACTCTGGCAAACATGTTCTCATCGGACAATTCCATCGGACTATCGCTTTGGTCGGGAGGCATATAGTGATCCACTTTCTTGTCAATTAAGTCCACATAAAAGCTCACTTTACTGCCGATTATAATGTCGATTAGATGCCAGAACTTCTCCATGACTTGGCCTCTGTGTTGACCGACCAGTTCCCACGCCTGACCCAACTTTTGAGTCCCATATCCCCTCAAGTCCTCCATTTTCTTGAGCGCCTCCACTTTGAAGTCTTCGGGCGTAATAAAAATCACCGGATATTTGGTTTGAAGCATTTGGAGACCATTGCAGGCGAGGCCGTCGACGATCATCAATGGCTTAGTAATGGTTTTTATTTTGGACATCGTTTCAGAGCTCTTCACGTTATCGACCGTCTGTTCCAGTGATCCGAGTGTTGACTTCATATAGGAGTTGCAGCCTTTGATATCGTAGTAGACTTTTGTGCCATTCTTTATACACGAACTGATTATAGGAATTCGCATCAAGAGTACAAAGAAGTTGTATTCATTGGATTGAGACATCACTGCAGTTAAGAAAATGTGGTTTATTTGACAAAAACTTTAATGTATAATAGAGTATAAAATAGTTGTATTAGACTTCAATAACTGAGTGAAAGACAATTCAAATTAACTCTTTGAGAGAAGACTTGGGAATGAAAGAAGAAAACTAAGTCCTGTGCCTTTTATAGGAGTCCCAAGTCCTCAACTTAACTTGTAAACAATGAGCAGTGTCTTAAAATTATTAAAAGTTTTACACCTTTATGAGGCTTATCATACAGTATTATAAGTTCGTTTTTAAATAGTTTTTAATATAGTGATTAAAACATAATACTTCTATATCTGTTAATATGTTAAAAGTTTTATCTTTTAATATCATTTACTCTGAACTTTTATATTAAGTATTACTTTTAAATCATTTAAACTCCATTAATTGTAAAATAGAGTTAAAGGTTAGATTAAATCATTATTGTAAAGTATATGATTACTGGAATATTCTGGAAGTTTTATAATTGACTTTGCCTATTGGAAAACTTTTAAAAATTAGTGTTCAATAAATGAGCCATTAAATATTAAATGGTATATTGTAGTTGAAAAATATTTTGTTACTACAGTATACTGGTATAATTATCTTAATAAATATTTATTTTACATCAACTTTTAAGAATAGCAATTTTATTATGAGTAACATTACTCTATGATAGTTAATACAAGTTCAAGTTAAGTTAATACATAAAAGATTATTTTTGTACATTTTGTCTCGTGATTTGATATAATTTTTAAATTTTTGTTTAGTTTCATCGTTACTATTACTGTATTAGCGATTATTCCGTATTTGAAAAACTTTTGATGACTTTTTATCATAAAATCTATTCAATTTAGTCTTGAATATGACAATGAATATAAGCTATAGTCTATTCATAATAGTATTGATTGCTGCCAATTGCATAACATTAGGAACTAGTAGATCACCACAAAATTCAGATGTGATCAATACAAATGAGATTCACGACAACAAACCCTCATATTATTGGGTTCACTATATTCTGGTCTTTATATTCATCATCGCATTGATTATTATCTCAATCATAGTGTACTCGACATTTAGGGTTGGATATTCAAAAGAGTTGAAACTTATGATTAGAGATAAACAAAGGCCTAAATCCACTAAAACTGGGAAAACAAATGAAGACAAAAAGGAGAAGAAAGAGGATTCAAATCCCGAACTAAAGGAAACGTTTTCCATCAAATTTGATGACAACGATGCGGAGGGACAGGCAGATAATAGTGAGGATCCGAATTCGGGTGAATCCGAGGAAACAGCTGAATCCCAGAGATCTGGTAGCGGCACAGATGTGACACAACTACGAAGTAATCAACCACAAGAGCCATAACCTGAAGATCTCAAACTAAAAGATCCCAAATCCAAAGGAAATTATTTTCAATTATTTTTTCAATTCATTCTCTCATTAAAACTTTATTTGAGATTTCAAACATTTGTACAAAAGATTATTGTCATAATACAAAATCAAATATGTTATCAAATTGTACACAAAATCTAGTCGTCTTTAATGAGATAGACTTTGGGGTCTTCTTTGCCGTAAGAATCGGCAAATATTTCCACATTAGACGAGCCGTCGTTTTCGTTGACATTGGCTTCAATGAGACTGTCGTTACGATCGCTATATAGTGTCGCATACTCTCTGTTATCCGGTTTCCTGACGAAAGTGTTTCGCGAACCCATTTCTGACCCCTTTTTCGCGCGAATATTGTTAACCAAAGCAATCAATTCTCCTAACCTTTTGCGGGACATCGCCATGTCGCATACTCTCTGTTATCCGGTTTCCTGACGAAAGTGTTTCGCGAACCCATTTCTGACCCCTTTTTCGCGCGAATATTGTTAACCAAAGCAATCAATTCTCCTAACCTTTTGCGGGACATCGCCTTCAGTTGGCTTTGACTCACCACTGAATCGATGTTTCGGTCCAAAGAGTCCACGGTTTTGGTCACATCTGACAGGCCTTCAAATGTTTATTGCATTTTTTATTTGTCAAGGAATGCTTTCTTTTTCAATACAAACCTTTCAATAAGTCGAGTTTCAGTGAATTCATGTAAGTCACAAAAAGTGAAAT
>CAJPVJ010002106.1:0-14007 GCA_905397405.1 Oppiella nova
AGAGAGAGAGAGAGAGAGAGATCATTGAAATTAATTGGTAAGTTAGACTGACATTTGAATTGTATAAATATTATTGTTATTATTAATAACTTATTAATACAGTTTATTTGAAAACTTAATTAAATATGATACTTATGAAGAATATCTAAGGAATCCAATTTTGGAGTAATATATCATAAGAAATTTCCTATTTTCTAATAAGACAGGTTACATAATTTGGTAATAATTTTAAACGTAAATAAATTCATTGTTTTTACAATTTGAACGTTTAAAATCATACTAAACATAGAAATTCACTTATAAACTACAATTGATATAAATTCTTTTGCGTTCACAACAAACCTCTTTTGGCGTTTTATTTTATTTTGGTGGTTATATTTAGTGTTAAGTACTCGTTAGATATATTTTGTGTGTGAAAGCGAACTATTCATTGCATTATTATAATGGTAGAGAAGATTGTAAATAATGTATTATATATTTGGAAACAAACACTTCGTGCCCAACAAAAAGCATTCATTCACTGGTATTCGTGGCCAACAATTAGAGTCTTATTTTAGATATTCCTTCAATTACTCTCACATTTAGTCAATATTTCTAAATAATAACACAAGGATGACATGGACTCATAGAGTCTAAATAAAATATATTATAAATTATAAACCCATCATTAAATAACTAATGAAATTAAATTCATCTATTTTAATAATACTCACTATTTATGATACATTATTAGGTAAACATAAATGGTATGCTTATAATATATATGAATAGCTCGTTTTCAAGCTATATAGTTGAGACTAAATTGAAAGCAAAATTAGAATTTAGAGTCGTTTTAACACCTCATTGTAAACGCAAATCATATATATTTACTTTATATTACATTATAATTCTCACAATTAGAGCCTATCATATAATTTATATAATATATGAATAGATGTATTTATAATAGGTTTTCTTTAAGCATTGTCTAGCAGTTCGTCTCATTTCATTATTTGTTAATATAGTGCACTCCTATGATCACATCAATAAGGCTTTAATTATTAAACATTAATTACTGCATTCAAATTATTGATTCAATTCTTACAAACTATAATTTTATTGAAAACACATTAAGAAAAAAGTTAAATATAAGATATAGTTTAAATTTAAATAAAAAGAATTTCCACTTATTTAAACAGTTTTTAATTTTTAATTTAATTTTGATATAATTCAATATTAATTTTGAAAATCCTGTAATACTAACGGATAACATTGAATCTGGTTAATTTTCAAAACAAAACATAAAACTATAATACATTTAATTGTAATACTCTGATTGTTTAGAAATGTAGACAAAACTGGTTAAATATTGTGTAAAAGGTAAACTGTAGACTAAATAATTATGGTGGAGTCCAATTAGTACATTAAAGTTTGTGTATAAAAATAAACTTATAATTATACTGAATATGATGCTCTCTATTCATTCAGAAAACAATGGGCAGTGATATATAAATACTCTAATTAGCGATAATTATGTTTATTTTGTTTTTATCTTAATATCTACAGTATAATATTATGTATACATAATTTTGAAAATACAGTTTAAATTTATTATTTAATTAAAGTGCAAAATCTATTACACTGGAATCTAATTGTTTTACTTACTTAAATTTCGACTGAGTGATAGTAAATCAATTGATCATTTTCAATAAACTGGTATCTATAAGTTATAGGTTGAACAGTTATCTATAAGTTATCTATATAAAATTTAAATTACATATTGTAAAATAATTTAATTGAATCTTTGTTATTTTCAGTAAATCGTATACAGTATAGTTTCTATTTTATATTTTGCACCAATATCAATGTTCTCAATATTCATTAAAATAAGTTCCATAAAATTTATTTTTAACATGTAAATATAATATATTGATAAACAATTGATTTCAATAGATTTCATTAATATTACAAATTATCTAACAAATAAAAACATCACGAAAACGGTTTATTTGTCTATTGATGTGATGGACAATAGACTAAATGCAAAGCCATTGTCTTATTAGTGTAAAGGATTTTAAGGAATTCTTTAATAATTATTATGAAATCTATTGAAAATAAATAATTGTTTATCAAAAGTAAATTATTTCCTTATTGATGAAAACAAATGAAACTTTTTGGGTATAAACTTTCCCATAAATTAAATAAATTGTTTCAAAATTCTAAACAAACAAATATTTAAAATTAACAATTTAATTCATTAATGGAAAATTGATTTAAAATTTAAATTAAATTATATAATATTAGTACACTTCAATAGGAATAATATAAACTAAATATTAAAATATTTCTTATCATGAAGTTTTTTTTATGTTTTTAATATATAAAAATCTTCTTAAAATCATAAATTTATCTGATTTGTAGACAGTTGATTGATAAATTCATAAACAATAACCTAACAAATAATTAACTATAAATTAAATGCCAATATGTCTGATATTTAAAAGCATAATGAAGTGTTTAATGAAATGCAAAAAGTAGTGCAAATGTATAAATCGATAAAAATTGATTCTAACATTGAATATAAAAATTGTTTTCTTTATAGTTTACAAAGAAATAGAGTGGATGTGAGAGAAAGTACTCATACTTTCCGCTAATAAAAGTGAAGAATAAAATAAAAGCATTTATGTGAACAGAATATTCTGTATTTTATTCTGTATGTATAGTATGTGTATGTATTTGTTGTCATATATCGAGTCAAACCGTTAGAACAGAGTTTAATTGGAAAGTTGTTGTTCCACTCAACCATTGTATCCATTGGAGACAAAATATAAATATATTCACAGATATATCAGTAAAAAATCAGAAAAAGAGCGGAGAATAAGTACAAAACAAGTAAAGTGTGACTGAAATTATGCATAAAATGCATTCAAATTATACCGATTGAGGTAATAGTAGAGTGCAATCAGTCTTTTATCAGACATATAGTAACTACTTCTTTGTGAATATAGTTTAGTGTCATTTGGTCACCAATACTACGAACCCATTGCTATTATTGCGGCAATACTAACACTTTGTTATGTAAAGTGAGATCAAATAACTCATATAATATATTTGTTTCAAAAGTGCTCTTATGTTAAATAATAATACTTTTGTTATTTGTATAATTAATTGACAATTATTTTCTTGTGAATTCTTTTGCTCAAGTGTTTACATCCAAATGACACATAAGTGGCAATCATTTACTTATACTCCACTTAAAGGTCTTTATGTTTGGACAAAATAAAAGGATATTCACATAAGTAAACAAATTGATTTGACAGTTGTTTTACAATTTATAAAATGCAATCAAAACTTATATTATTTGGTGTCAATTAAGCCGGAATACAATGACTGAGACCGAGAATGTTCGGGTGGCCGTCCGGGTCAGACCATTCATATCCTTTTCAATACAAATTTAATTCAATTATCAATGGATGTGCTAATTATTGAATCACTAATTTGTGTGAACACATGGCATCATAATTATTATTCGGTTGTCACTCACATGTCTGTACATGTTTGGCAATAAGTGTTTTTGCTTTTAAACTTATATTTTAATTCAAATTACTTTAAAACTAAATTATATTTACCTTAAATAGACTTATATTATACAATTTATAAATTATAAAACCTTTACTTTCTAATAATTATTATAAAATAATTTGTTAAGGCTTTTACTGTTATATAGAATTTTATTTTTATATCTTTTAAAACATAATTTTAATTTTATTTATTTTCATCTTATTTTATATATTATTGTTTTCCATAACAGAAATTAATTCTCATTTATCTATGAGAGGAATGTTGACCCCATTCTTGCATTTCTATCCAATTCTTTAAATTCATATATTTATTAATAGAGATAATGCACTCAAACCATCACTATATTCATGTCATTTTGTTGACAGCAATCATATTTTGCATCCAATTTATATCAAACTAATTATATTACTTTATGTTCATAAATATGGTTGTTTAAATTTCTTTATAAACCAAATATCTTTAGCACATAAACTTTTTTAAAATTATAAAACTACCATTTATATTTTTATATTTTATACAATAATTATCGAACAATATTATAGTTTGTGTATGAAAATAATGCAGATAAAAATTAATTACATTAATTATCTTTCTCACTTTCATTATTCGTTACATTTTATTAAATTCTACATCTAATTAGTTATATAACACAATTAATTGTTCCATAAATTAATCGTTTTAATGAAAAATAGATTAAATTATTGATTGATTTTGTATATAAAATGAGATCATTTAAATGAATGTTATAAACAATACATTTATGATTGATTGAATCAATATATTAATAAATCAATTGAATGAATGACTTGTGAAGAAAGTATTTTAAAACAACAAATTTTAGTAAAATATGGGAAATATCCTGTTTTAGCACAAGTTATACACTAATTATTTTAGCTAACATTTATGCCATTATAATAATAGATACGTTAGATCACGTAATGATGAATGGCTGCAATGATAACGATATAAATACTATTATTTTCACATTTACTTCTTTAAGCAAATATTATAAATCAAACCATCGATTAAATTGATGATTGAATAGAAAATCTGAATTACGCTCAATACTTATCAAACAAATAAACATTGCATCAGAATAATAAGCAAAAAATATAATATTTAATTTTACATAATAAAGGGCCCAAAAATTCTAAGCATTTTAATGAAATATTTGGCCAAATATTTTCCGCCAATATAATCATATTCTGGATTCTTTAAGAATTTACTACTTATTGCAAAAATAGTTTTTGTTTTATTAATAATAATAATAATAATTCTATAAAATAAAGTATATTTATTCTTATACATTATAGTAAAGAATTTTTCGTAATAAAAATATTATTTATTTATGAAAAGTTGTAAAAAGGATTGAAAAATCCATAATAAGAAATAGTGAACATTTGATTCTGTAATATTCATTCCTCTCTAAATGAAAGCAAAAACATTATTTTACGAAAAATGTATTTCACGTCTAATATATAGCCAGAAATTTATTACAATCAAAACATTGGGTGCAATGACTGCTCTCCTAAATATAAAAATATAATTTATATACAAAACAAATAGTTGTATACAAATTGCGAGTGAGTTAAAGCCATATCTCCAAAAGTATAACCCAAATGAATAGACCGGTGCAATCAAAATCCGTTTCATACATTCATAATAGCCTTCATAATAGCGATAATTTCATTAATTACTTCAATCATTATATTAATATAAAATTCACAATTTTTATGCTCTTTATTCTTTAAATATTTTAAGTTTGAATTAAAACTGCATTTTATACAAATTGTGTACAACATTATCCGTACACTATATGTGTGTTTGAGTGCATATTTTTCCCAAACAAAATAAATCCATTATTAATGAATAAAAAATATTTAATTATTCATTAGGGGAATCAGATTTAGTTTGTATTTTTATACAACAAATAATTGTTTAGCACTTATTAACTCATATTTGCAACCAATCAATGTTTGAGTGAAATGAATCGATATTTTCCTTAACTGTGGACCAAATTGTGTCTTAAAAATGTTTACAATCAGAGAGAAAAGCAACGAAATGCTCAGTCGATTATCGCGATGGAGGGCAACACAACCCAACTGTTCAGTGTCGACAACCTGTCCGAAGAGCCCAAACGGTTTACTTTCGATCACAGCTATTGGTCTCACGACGGCTTCACTGAAGCAGACAATGGCTTTTGTATCGCCGATGAGTCCCATGAAAATGGACCCAAATATGCAGATCAGGTCAGCACTCGTACTCAATAAACGCATTCACTTTCCTTCAATGTTTCATCTTTTATCCTAAATTGTAATTTCATACAAAATACAAAAATGACAATTAAAATCATTTCATACATGAGATGCATGTTCAGTCAAATTAATACACAATTCAATGCATTACAATAAATAATACTTTATCAAAATTTAATAGTTCAAACAATTTGATCATCTAATTCATTTTTAATGGACATCTTGTTAATATAAATTAATATAATATATAATTATTATTATTTATAATATTATTTTTATAAAAGATCTAAGTGTTTATAATATTTTATTTGAATATACTGTAGTACTAGCAAAATACTGTATAATAAAAATTTTATGAATCTTTATCGTAAGCTATTATACTTCAAATAATAATATATCAATATTTCATGTTAAAATGTAATTATGGTTTTTCTGTAAATATGAAATGTTTATCACATAAAGTGTGATGTAAAATCCAGTATTAATAATATATAGCAAATATTTGAGCATTTATTACATTTTCTGTAATAAATTTTTATTCTTGTTATAAATCTTGTCATAGAATTTGATTTTCAAAAAAGTAAACAAATATACAACCATTAGTTCCCCACCTGATATGATTAGATCTCATAAGACATGGACATTTACGCCTTATCTAATATAAATTTTTACTAAAATACAACTATTATGGATGATTTCACTCACAAATTCTCAATAAACTGCATTAAATTTATAGTTTGCATAAAAACATTTGACAGTTTTTCATACATTATTATAACATTTGACTGACACCTCTCTCTGACTTATAATAAGAAAATGAGATTATAATAAATGATTGCTTCAAAAAAGTTTGATAATATCCTAAAAACACATCATGATCAAAGTAAATCATATGATAGTAATCAATTCTTATCAAAACTAAATGAAAGTATATTTTATTTTTAAGTTTTGACTCTTTTTAACGATTTATTGATTAAAGTTTTTTTGTCAAATCTAGGAAATGAATTATTGATATAAAATGAGTTTTAAATTTTAAACTCAAATCTGATATCAATGTCCACTATTAAACACATTGTAATTTAAATACTATTATACTAATTATTTATACATTAATTGTCTGTTAATAGGAAAGTGTGTATAGAGACCTGGGTCATACATTGCTTAGGAATGCATGGGATGGCTATAACGCCGCTCTATTCGCATACGGACAGACTGGGTCGGGGAAGTCATATTCAATTGTAGGCTATGGAAGCAATAAAGGTTAGAATTGTTTCACATTGTTACAATACTAGCAAACTAATAATTTAGAATTTCATTTTATTACAACTAAAATTAATAATCTGAAGAGAATTTAATAATTATAATTGATTTACTTATTAAGGAATTGTTCCGCGATTTTGTGAAGAGATATTTCAGACAATAGAGCACAGGAGTGGTGATGGAGTGGTGGTTGAGGTGACTTTTTCTATGCTAGAGATATACAATGAAATAGTCAAAGATTTACTTAATATTAATCACAATGAGAGTCAAAATAAAAATAATAGCAAAGATCATAAAAATAAGAAAAAAGGCCTTAAAATTAGGGAACACCCGACCAAAGGGTTTTACGGTGAGTGCCCAAAAAATATATTACAGTATTACTATTTAACACAGAAATTGTACTGTATCATAATAAAAGTATTAATTGTAATGATCAGCGGAAGGGTTGCAATCATTTTTGGTGACCAATTACAAGGAGATGGAGGAGCGGATCAATGAGGGCACCACTAATAGGAGTATCGCCGCCACCAATATGAACGAGACATCTTCGAGAGCGCACACTATTATTGTCATCAATTTAATCCAGAAGTCCAAGAATAGCACCGGACAGGAAACCACTAAAACCTCATCTATAAATCTGGTCGACTTAGCCGGCAGGTGGGCGCTAACACTCACATATTAAATGCACGTTCAGTACAGTTAATGACCAGTTTATGGATTGCACATTCATTTGATTTATTTGAATGTATAAATATTTGCTACTTCACTAACATGTGAATCAATGGCACATCTCTACGAAAAACAAATAGTTTAATAAACTAAATAAATCTTAGCTTTAAGTATTTTAAAAATTAAATGCAAATGCATAATAAGTTTAGAAATATAAGAATATAATACAGTATTTCTAGTGTTTAGGCAATAATTATAATTATTTAGTGATTTAATTGCATGAATAGATGACATTATAAAGATTGTAAAGTTTGTAATTAACGGCTCAATTGGTGTAATAGTGAGCGACTGTCGGGCACTCAGGCGACGGGTGACCGCATGAAAGAAGGCGTTTCCATAAACCAATCGCTCAGTTGTGTCGGCAATTGTATCCACGCGTTGGCCGAGAAGGCTCAGGGCAAGAATGTGAAGGTGCCCTACAGGGACTCCGTACTGACCCGGCTCCTACAAAATGCATTGGGAGGCAACAGCAAGACTGTTATGTTGGCCGCAATCAGTCCCGCAGATATCAACTACGATGAGACCCTTTCCACTCTCAGATACGGTCAGACATTGCTTACCATTCATGCACTACTTGTGACAGAATTACATGTATTCTGGTTTCTAGTCATTAGCTCATTATCTTATCATACAATGTAAATGCAAATAATGTATATACAGTAAATGCAGTCATCATAATATTTATAATTTAATTTTTAAAGTAAATATTCAGTATAATTTTTATCTAATTTAGCGTTAATAACAAAATTAACAAACAAATGATAAATTAAATATCAAGTGAATAGCGCCATAAAGAATTCAATATTCAATTTCAGTGGTTTTGTCGCAAAACTTTTGCGGCACAAGTACTGCCATCAAACGCTATATTCATGCACTTCAAGCAAAGGCTCAATTATTTAAACTCAAACTTTTAAAACAATTGATTCACTATTTTATTCATTGATTTTATGACTATTTGATTAGAAAATCAATATAAAGCGGGGGTTTCTAAGAAATCAAACAAATTAATTCACTATTCAATAGAATTTTCATAATTTATTTTACTGTTTAAATATAATAATTATTTTTAGCAACATTTTAAACATAACATGAGTTTAAAAGTTAAATATTGCTTACGATTAGCCGATAGAGCGAAACAAATCAGAAATCACGCGAAGATTAATAAGGATTCGACGGATAAGTTGGTGAAAGAGTTGAGGGAAGAGAATGAAAAGCTTAAGAAACTGATGGACAGCGGGACTAATGGGTTGACCAATGGGTCGGCCACTCCTATCAATGGCTTTGCCCTCTCGCCCGACGGTATAACACATTCACAGTATAACTAATTATTTACTAAAATATTGTCTTAATATGTGTTTCACAACAAAACAAAGCATTGAAAGAAGCGAAGAGCAAATGGGAAGAGGAGATGAAGGCAGCCATGGATGAGAACGAGAGACAATTGAATCAAATGAAACAGTCATATGAGGAACGGCTGCAACAGGAGAAGCACAAGAAGTCTAAAAAGAAAGTGGAGTCACAGAAACTGGAGAGCGAAAAGGCGGACAACCCTTACCTCTCAAACCTTAATTTCGACGAACAGTTGTCGGGGAAAATCATTTACATCATCAGAAAGGGCGCCAACATTATCGGCAAAGCGGAGGACTGCACCATACAATTGTTAGGGCCGTCCCTTCAGGAACACCACGCGGTCATCAACCGCACAGAACACGGGAAGGTTATAATGGAGAGGTGTGGCGACGACTGCCGGGTTCTGCTGAACGGCGATCCCGTCACCCATAAAGTGAATCTGAGTCACAACGACCGGCTCCTGTTCGGGACGACCCAACTCTTTGTCTTCTCACATCCGGACCAGAAGCTCAAGTCGAAGATGACGTACGCGGACGTGACCTTTGAGTTGGCACAGGAGGAGATCGCCACCAAAGCCGGGTTCGCCGTCAACACCGACGACCAGTCCATAGAGCAGGCGCTCCTCAATAAGGACCTCTTGGAAGCGATTCCGGCCGTAGACGAGGCCAATGCCATCAGCGAAGAGTTGGAGAAGTTTGTGCGCTTCGAGATTATGCTCGTCTCCCCTCAGTTCTTG
Source organism: Oppiella nova (assembly GCA_905397405.1). Taxonomy (NCBI): domain Eukaryota; kingdom Metazoa; phylum Arthropoda; class Arachnida; order Sarcoptiformes; family Oppiidae; genus Oppiella; species Oppiella nova. Next base: position 9,892 of record CAJPVJ010002106.1, read on the forward strand.
GGAAAGGCTGGCGAACGCACCGAAGTATGCCATCATTGGCACCAACTTTATAATTGACTCATAATTTGTTGCATAGGTTTACGTGAGGATCCGAAACATCGAAAGCGGACAGGAGTTCGAGTGGACTAAAGACGAGTTCCTCAACAGACTGTATGTCATGAAAGAGATGTATCAGAACTACGAGGCCGGCGAAGAGGACTGGGATTTGCCTGCTGTTTGTTCACTAATTAATACAATTTGTGTACATTTGCTGACATGTCAACTCTATTCTCAGGACAGGGACCCATTTCTGGAGGACCTGCACAGGGAGTGTCACATCGGCACCGTTCAGGTGTATCTGCAATCACTAGCCTTTATGATTGAACTGAAGGAACAGTTGTCTATCAATGACTTCTCTGGCAGTGAAGTGGGAATCATAAACATAGAGATCGTTCCGTGCGATGAAGTGGGCAATGAGTACGACGAGAGAGACGACGTCTATGTGGACAGTCCTCACGAACTCATGGGTCGATCCATTCATTTTGTCGTTAAGATTAATGGTTGTCGAGGACTGCCATCAAGGTTTACGGTGTGTACGGCATACATAATTACATTTTATCAGTATGTAAAGTGTACAGTACAAGTACGGTAAATGTTTATTGAAAATGTTTATTACATTTATTGAAATATGTTAGTACTATTGCAACTACTGTAACAGTAATCACAAGGTAGTCGTGTTATCACCAGTTATTGCACCATCCGATCAAATGACACCAATATTTATAGATTACAATATTTGCACATTCATGCAGACAAGGTTTAGGGGGACACATGTTATGTATGATACTGTAGTCTATGGCTATGTCAGGGGGAGTTACACAGAATATTCTGGTCACTGGAATACTTTGATATTTATTGAAATATTTAATAAACATAGACACAAATCAATAGCAGACTAAACAGCAGGAAATTATATCAATATGAAACCTAACTGTCTGTCCACTACTACCCCAACAACAGGACATTTATGTAAAATTTCGGATATTTCTGGACGAAGAGGACACGCGAACGGACCCCATGTCCGACACCGCGAACCCGGACTTCAACTTCAAGAAGATCTGGACATTCAAGAGAGTGACCCAACAGTTGGTGGACTACCTGAAGGACGGCTTCATAAACATGCAGGTGTGGGGCAAACAGTCCATCAAATTCACGAATATAGCCAAACAAAACACCGGCAGAAACACGAAACAACTGTTTCAGGAGGAGCTCGACAAACAGGGCAACGAACTCATGCAGGGCTTCAAAATGAACGGACGGGTAGTCGACCCCAACAAACAGTCCATTATTGTCGAGCTCTTGCTCATGAAGAAGCAACAGTCCAGACAACAGCAACGCATTGTGAGTCACATCCCGTTCCCCTCACCCTTCCCTCAACCACCAACACTATCACCCATTCATTTACCACATATTATCTCCAAAATAATGTCAACAAACAAAATATGTGTCACCAATGGATCACACATTCAGTGAATGCTATCATTATTGCTAACATTACACGCATTTCAGTGGCAAATCATTTCATCAAAACTTTATCAAACTTTTGCCAAAACTTTACAAAACTTTTTAGACTAATGTTAAACCCCTTTAAAAGTGGGCGCATATCAGACAATAGTTAACTAACTGTGCATATATAATATACTACAACGTATGCCTGCCAGCCCTCCCTGTGCCCCCAATACCCTCCATACCAATGCAATAATGCCTAACATTTGATCACTTTTCCCGCATTTCAAGGAAAATATCCGGCGTTTAGTGGAAACGGCGGAGAAGTATAGGAAACGCAAGATATCCGTACAACTGGTCAAAGACCTGCTCTTCACGACCACTCCCGAGATGGCCGACGCACTCATACAGCAGGTGCCCGAAGGTATGTCCACCACATGCCTGACCACTCAATCACCACTAATAATAAGCTTAGATTCTTAACCCTTATGCAGACGATCAGTACGACTCTATGAAGGCGTCGTCCGGTATATGCGCTATACTATGACCCCTACAACCCATACGTAGGCCTACACTCATCACTAGTGCCCAGCATTGCGCTCATCATCTCACTGTCCACTAGAGGTATTGCCAACCAATTAAGTGGTGTATGGGTCAAGTAATCACTACAACACCCAATCACACACACCGTCATCGAGAAAGTGCTAGAAATGACGATTACATCATCCTTTAATGCATTCAACGGCTATAATATTAGTGAACCAATGACTCTATTTTCAATGATGTAGTCTATATGACAGCCGCTATATTGAATTATATCATTCAGAATTGACTCATTGGTTCAATTCTAGTCACAATTTATTCAATAAGATTGACGTCACTTCAGAGCTGTGCATAGAGTACGCCAATTGGGGACAAACTTTTACTACAATTTTAGTAATTTTCATAACAAATTCAATTTTAAAGTTTAAATGCCATATATTTGTATAGTTTTCATAATTTATATTTATATACCAATAAAATTAATTACAAATTATTCAAATGCCGGTAAATATGTTTGAAAACGCATTGACAAACACTTCCTCAACAACCAGAGTATTGAGTCCAATGCCGTCACAATGTGTAGGCCTATAGTGCGCTCATTATTAAATATAGCTTCAAAAAACTCATTCAATTCAATAGATTACGTACTCATCATATAGAGAGTCCTTTTAATAATGGGATATATTATACTTTTAAGTCTCACATAACACTGCAAATGCAATAAAAAGTATAATAAACATACAAAAAGTACGTCTCATAATAAACTGGGGGACAAATAGATGTGAACGGCATTGACGTAATGTATTGAATGCAATGGCATTGGGATGTGGAGTGAGTTGTGAGCGCATGACTATAGCCCGCACTGAATGGTAGTCGAGTTATATCTCCTTATATCTCATGTGAGCTGTGGTTCAGTCGCACTCTATTCGCCATTATTTGTGATTTCCGCTGACTCTCTGTGCCATCGATTGCATCAACATTTAATACGAAATCATTTGTCGGTTGTATTCCTCAGCGGTTACACGATTGCCATCACCTTGAAGTCGCAAATATTATTTAACGCGTGTGAAGTGCCATTGAAGGGACAGTCGTGTCGAAGTATACATTGTATTCAAGTGTTTTGCTGTGCGATCGCATTCACACGTCATTCCCATAGCATAGCATTGATCGCATTGTTTGCGTAGAGATCTGCAAACTTTATCCCAAACTTTGCTTAACTGTGATATCAGTACAAGAAGTAGATCCTCAACACTGATGGCTCTATTGGGCGATTCGGTGGACATATCGGAGGACTCGCGACGGATATGCGGCCAACAGATAGAGGACGACCACAAAGGGATGGGAAGCGCCGCCAAAAAACGTAAACTAAACGACTGCTCGGCTGAAGACGGCGTCTCCGGGTCGGCGGACACGACACACACTCACACCACGCCTGCCATCGACAGCGTGACGGTCGAGCACTGGATGTCTGAGCTGTTGGCCACGTGTCAGCCCCAGAATGTGAACGACTTGTGTCCCGAAGTGTTTCAGATAATCCTCGCGAAGTACCTGAAGGCCAACAATTGGCGCAAATTGGTTCCCCTGAGACTCGTGTGTAAGTACTGGCGCTCCAACATCGACGCATACCTGGCCTCTCGACACGGCTTTCAATACACGGGTCGCGTGGCGAAGGGGTCGCCCCCACCGGTCATGAATTACTACGAGTTCAACGCAATGCTCAGCTTTTACCCCAATATGAGACAATTGATTGTCAAGAACTTCACTGTAAGCGACCATTTGGTGGCCATTCTGAGGCAAAATGTGCCAAAACTGGAGCGAATCAGTCTCTACGGGTGCCGTAACCTCAGTTGGAAAGGCATCACAATACTGGCCGTACGGTTCCCGCAGTTGAAGTTCATCGACGTCTCCAACTGTGAATTGGATGAAAACCGGTTTGTATTTTGTTATTGTTTTTTAAATTATTTTTTGAACTCATTTTAACTCTTTTTTGTTTGTTTTTGCCTACAGTTTGAGTATTTTAGTGGAAAACCTGCAGAACCTGAAGATTATGAACGCCATAAACCCGGGCCGAGAGGTGACGGGTCAGTG
>CAJPVJ010002107.1:0-14004 GCA_905397405.1 Oppiella nova
CATTTATGAGAATACGTACCGGTATATTTAAATATACAGTATACTGTCGATTAATTTATTTATAATTAACTTATTTTTAAAAAAATATATTAATGTAAAAGTTGAACGAATTCAAGTTGACTATAATGACAATAATTTTTTATTGTAATTATTTTTTAAACTAACCTAATACATACATGGTAGTATTAAATAGTAATACATTACATTTTAATATTTATACAAAGCTAAAATGCTTTAATTTAAAAATTAATCTTTCTAAATTTACCAAATATAATAATAATCAATAATCAATTTGATAAATGATACTGTATTGTAAAATATTAGTACTTATATTATAAAAATAGGGAAAACTGTAACATTTTTATGTTTTGTGTAAATAACAAAATTAGAAATATAATTATATGTTATTGGTCTGTAACCCTCCATTTTAAAAAACATTATATTTTTATTAACATTATTTATATTATAAATATTTTTTTAAATTTAATTATATGACCCAGGTGCTAATTATGGTCTTAATCACATAGTTATTGTTAGTAATAAATAACATAACGTGTTCTCAAAAAATCATTTACGGAATATATATCTAAACTTTTTACTTCATTTTAACCAAGGACATTTATTATAACTTTTGAGTATTGTGATTATACACCTCAAACCACCTGTGCCAATAAGTGTTGAAAAGGGACACACCTAAAATATATCGTGAAATTTATAATAAATAATAATCTACCTGTTAATTATTTGCATGCTAAATAACAATAACTCTCTCTCTCTCTCTCTCTCTCTCTCTCTCTCTCGCAAAACACATAAACTGTTTTCATCCGTAAAATGACTTTAATTTTTAATTAGCCTTAAAATAATCTATTGTTTAATCAAATCGTATCACAATATAACGTACTATAAAAACTCGCATAAATAGTTTAATTAATTAAAACAAATAATTATACATTTAATTAAATCATAAACCCCTTATGTGTCTAATGTTTATGCATTAAACAATTGTTCACAAAATTAAATACATTATAAAAACTTTGTGAGATAACACTTTGAGATTAAGTCTATATGTATAACACATATTAAGTTCAAGAGCACCTGTAGTTTATATGGTATACCCAATGCTTTATTCCTATGGATACTGACATGTCGTATACTATCAAACATTTCTCATTCACTTGACATGAATTCAGAGGAAATTAATTGCATTTTCAGTGGCTTTCCTTATATAGACTTATAGTTCAGTAGTATTTTGTGTTTGCAAATGAAAAATATTTTTTTGTTTCATTTTATAAACTATTCAATTGTTTTCACATTAAATGCATGATTAGTGTATGAAAACGTGTGTATTTAAATCACATGCTAATTATATGTATTTTTATAATGGTGTATATAATAGGCGCATGCTAATTAATGAATGAATATTTTTGAATGAATTATGAATTAATTTCTGGTTATTTAAAAATTTATTTTAATAATAAAGTAATTAGGAAATTAGATTAAATTAATTATGAAATTATGTTTATGTATAAATAATTTATTTGATAAATGAAAGTGTCTAAATGTTATTTAATTTGTAAATTTATTTAAAAGTTATAATTTATTTATAAATCTACTTAAGACTGTACAACTTTATCATATAAAAATATTAATGTCCAATAAAAATATAACTTTTAATAAATGGTTTATATAGAAATTTTCTATATTATTTTATTTCATTAATTTATTTAATATTTTAAAAATACTGTATTTAAATATTTTACACATATTTTATAATATAGTTTATAATTAAAATATTTACCAGGGAAAGACTTTATTAGTAATATAAAGTATTTTAAATTTTAGTAAACGATTGAAATTATTTAATTTATTTTAAATATTATTTATGTCCTTGCCCATAATGAACAAAAACAATCAATAAGCCAGGCAATATTGTTCTCTCTAATAGGATAATTTTATAATTAAATAGCAATTAATATAATTATTTTATTAAAAATTAAAATATATAATATAGAAGTACTTAAAAATATAGTCATAGCCTATCAGTATGGTATCAAGATAACTTTTATTAACTCAGTTAGTTCTTTGATTTCTTATTGATAAACTCATTTCAAAATGATCTTATCAAACATTTATAAGTGAAACTTAAGTAATAATATAATTTATAAAATCACATGTAATCTCAATTCATTACACACATTGGTTTAACTAATTGCTGTCATTATATTCATATATGGGTTTATATTTCCTAAATCTATAGTTTAGTATCAGATTGTATTCATTAGAGGATTATATACTCATTAATAACACGATTAACAAATATTTACTTAATAGGCTCTGAATTATTTATTAAACTATTAAATTTTTCTCAAAAGTTTTATTAAAGGTCTCTGATATTCCTACCACATATCAATTAAATCATTTAAGGTTTATAATTAAAAATAAGTTTAAATATTAAGTTACAGGTTAAACTTTCTGTTATAATTAGCATGATAAATATATCATAAAATTTAAACATAAAAATTACACTGTTAAAAGTGATATCAATTTTAATTTATAATGATTTTGTTTCATAACTAAAATTTTTTACAAATTTTATATTACAGTCGACACAGAATGTGGTCAATACGGATGACTTTAGTCCGGCGGTGACCGCCCGGTGCGAGAGAAGGGTTATGTATATAAATGTGGTGACACTACAGCCCTTTCACGGCGTAGTGCACACACGTGACCACCGGAGGGCCCCCTGTCTTGTCGATGGAAATGGAGGTTTCAATACGACTCTCAAAGTGAGTCTATTGGCCGATGAAAACGATGAGATCTACTGCGGAGTCAATAAGGGGTCAAAGGTTTGACAATTAAATTATGAGATTAAATGATTATTATTAATTTTCTGACATTTGTGACATAACCAGGGTGAAGGGCAATAAGTCGGTAAAGTTATCGGATGATAAAAATCATTTCTTGACGTGTGAACAGTCGGGGTATAGGAATGTGAGGTTAGTATTGGTTTTTAATAAATTTTTATTTACTTTCAAAAGAAATAATAACATAAATTAAAATATTTTTAATTATGCGTGTTCCAAAAATTTTTTAATAAATAAGAACCGGTGTATATTATATAATATAAATATAAAGTTACAGTTTGCAACAAAACTCAAATTATATAAGTGTTATTAAAATATAAATTAATTTTGTCATTTTAATAATAAGATATTTTGTTATCATGATACTTATAAGTTAAAACTCTAATAATGATTTTTAATAAAATATAATTCTAATTCGTATGCTAATGATGTGATATTTATTAATTTACAATTTTCAAAATATTATCTAGATCACTGGTGGTAAACTGGATAATTCTATTCGTTTGTTTGATCTTAATTAAGTACATGACCGAAAAAAGTTGTTCACAGCCCTATGTTATTAAAAAAGAGTTATGATTTTAAAACCATTTTGTTTAAGCCAAATAAACTCTTGTGGAATTTGACTATAGAAATCAATAATATTTGTGGACTTAAACAATACTTTAAAATTTGAGTTTAGTCTTAACATTATCAATTCATTACGAATAAAATTATTAAAATTATTATAATCAGCAGTGAATGGATTGATAAAGAGATTGAATTGTGATTCATGTTTACGGAAATCATTAAAACGATTGTCAAAATGTGATCAATGAATCGACGAGTAATAAGAATTGATGAGAATTAAACAGAAAGTTATTTTGTTTTGAGATAAACCGGTGGAAATAACAACTTTTTTCCGATGAAAATTAATTGCTCCAAAACGGATAATCCAATCCTAATCCTCTCTTCACTGTTTTATAGCCCATACTTTCCGGTTTGTAAAAATAATGTCTTCGGGAGAATAATCAGAATCATATTGTACAAATTCGCTTTAAATGGATTAATTTTATCATGGCTAGTTTAGGAATAAATTGAGTTCACAAACACTTATTTTATTACTATGCTTTTCCTATGACAAAAACCAATGTATTTCAATGGAAAAACCTCATTTTTGCAAACTTAAATTGCGCAGTTACCTTGGTAGATTTCTGTGAAATAAAAATTATTTTTACAAACCGGAAAGTATGGGCTATAAAACAGCGAAGAGAGAATTAGGATTGGATTATGCGTTTTGGATTATCCGTTTTGGATTACCGGTGTATGTTTATGACAGAACACTAATTAACTCCAATTCATTGCATTACAATACAATTAGATGATTCAATTGCTAATTTTAATGAGCACAACTTGGAGTAAACACATTTAATGGTCTATTATTTTAATGCATACTTTTGAATTACTTTAGATCATAAAGAGATTAGCAAGAAACATTAAATGCAAATTAAGTTGGATATTAAGATAATTATTGTAGACAATAAAAATAATTGCTCAATTAAAAACATAAATTCTCTATAATTAAGGTAATTTGTCCTAAGAATAGTGTCATTTAGTTTAACTTACCTACGTCATTATAATTTTAACTTTTAATAAGATTGTTATTGGATAAGTATTTGAATATTTAGTATATTGTAAAAAATGAAGATTAATCCAAACAAAGTAGAAATTAAATTAAACAAAGTATTACCTGGATCATTGATGATTGCAAGTGCTGGAACTCACCTCTACAGTATTGGTCTGTCATTATACAGGCCATACAATGCCCACCAAAATCGACATCCTATTAATAATCCTTATTTCATATTTATATTTTTCTTAATAAGCATTATAAAGCAAATTATACTGGTCATAATCCCTGTACATACAACTATATTTCATGCAATTGTTGGTGATTTTGCTTATTTTATTGGATTAAATGTGAGGAATATTATTGCACTTTTATTAATTAATGCACATTTTATTGTATTATTATCACAATTATTAAATTATTATAATTATACTCGAGATATAAAATCGACTGATTTGCGGGTGTTTTCAATGTTTTCGGGTTTAATAACACCCATTAGTGTTGGGATTCACGACAAACAAGTTGTCATAAAATTGCTACGATTTACAAGTAAATATATTTATATTACTGAATTTGTAACACATTTAGTAAAATGTATTTCAGCAATTGCATTTTTTATAATATTTTCCATACACTTAACATGGATTCAAATAATATTATATGCCATTCCGCATACAATCATCTGGACTATATTGGCCTACTATTTCAATCAAATTTTAATCTGGCAGATAATCTACTACACGATTATAACATATTATTTAACATTGAAAATTCAATCAATAAGTTTTGGACATGGTTATAAATCTACACAAAAATTTAACGATATATTTGTTGAAATTGGTGAATATAATCATAACTATTGGTCTAAATTTTTGGGCATATACTGGATAACAATTTCCATAATAATTACTTTTCCACTATTTATGACTATATACGGAAATATTGTATTTATTGTAAAATATATAATACTTATCTTTTGTATAGAGTTTTTCGTATCCCTACTGTTTATTATACACTATTCATCACTACTTAACAAACAGTCAATTAAATCGTATAAACAATTGAATTCACTTTTAATACACAAAAGATTTTCATTTAGGATTAAAATAAAGGTATTCAAGTATTTATTATTATTAAATATTAAATCTAATATTCATATGAAACCAATAGTTAGTATCACTGATGGAAAGGTTGGGTCAGGAAAGAGATGGATTTTATTGTTGGAAATTATTCCGCATTAATAGATTCCAGGGTTACAAAGTATGTGCTTGCTCATTTGTTATCATTACTATTCATTTTAAGTAATTGCTAAAATATTTAAATTTCAGATTATATGCGCGATTGGTTTACTATTTATAAAATTAATAAAATATCACAATAAATATACTTAAAATTACAATGCTCATTATACTGTATTTGTTTATAAGTGATAGAACTTATATTAATTCTCTTAACAGATTTGTCCATGATACATTTAGATCATTACATAATTATTTGTAGTTCATAACTATTGCATAAAACATAGCATTTTGTTCGAGAATTAATAGCAATACTAATTGCCGTAAAAGACATACAAATGAAACTAAAAACACGAGAATTGGTCTATAAATGAGTGAACGGTTTGTGGCATTAAATGGCTTATACAGAGTGAGAGACCAATACTATAGGCATGAGTACCTGCCTTTATGATCACCAATGACCCTGGTAACACATCATAACATTGAATAATATCTTTAGTATCAAACTGAATTTTACTAAACAGTTTAATTAAATTTTAAATTTTATGGTTAAGTACTAAATATTCAATATTGTAGAATTATTATTATTGTACTGAATTATTATTATTGTACTGAATTATTAAATATTTTTAAATAATATTATTTATTATAATTTATATAAACATATAAATATAGATATATTTATATCAGTGGTTAGAATACTACTTAAATGTGCCCTTTTTCAATAAAAATTAAAACATGTTAACTGAATACAAAATATACATAAGATATAGTGTTTTAAATTTTATAGGAAAAACACACATTTTAATCGTACTCTAGCTACTGATACATAAAATGAAATATATTTTATTATTGTTTTTAAAATCGATACATATGCATAAACAACATCATTAAACTCTTAATTATGGCATTTAAACATTATTAAGAATAATTAAAATTATTTTTTAAATAAAAGCTATTTGCATTAATGGCTTTATCAGAAAATAAAATACACATTATCATAACTATTGATTAGGCTAATTGACAATCTAACGGTCATGGTTAATTAAAGTAGTATAATAATAAAAATAATTTTAAATGGGGAATCTCGTAAGGTGTCAGTAAATTGTGCCATGCTAATCTGTAATAACATAAACTATACGATCATATCTACCATTTGAATTGATCAAACTTGGCAAATATCATCAACCAGTCCCGTCAATCCAATTAAAGTCCCTGGTGACATCACAAATACTGATTTCAAACTGAATTTAGCAAACTTTGACAAAGTGAGTTAGGTTGGACAAAATTACAGTTTGAAATGTATATTTCTAGGTCTTATTCAGCACTGGTATATCCAATTACGTAGTATACAAGTATAAGATTTAATATATAGTTGTGATTATTAAATTTTACAATTTAATTTATTTTAATATTATTAATAAACATCGAGGTATTATGATAATGATAACAATAATCATGAATTAAATAATTGTTTTATTCAAAAATAACGCATTAATATAATCGTGAAAATTTCAAAATCTATTCACATTACAGTATTTTAATATAATAAACAAAAATTAAATAAATGTTTGGATAAATATTATTTAAAAATTAAACAGAGTGACACTTAAATAAATGCTATTAAATTATTTAAAAACCTCGATGAATTTCATAAATAGTAGTGCCATCATGGATAAAATCTAATGTGATATAAATAAATATTTAAATTAACGAATTAATTAAATTAATTAAATTATTAATACTTTGTTGTATACGAAATATACAGTATTATATGACCGAGGTTGTGCCATAATGAAATGAGTTTTAATACAATGTATAGAATAAACATGAATACCGGTATATTATTTTAATATGAGTTCAGTTTACTAGAATGCAATAAGACTATAATTAATTTGCAAATACCTCGGTCATATGATCTAGGTAACATAATATAAAGGCATACTTCGTAACCACGGACTCGATTGATGAGAAACAGTCGCCAACAGTAAAAGCCAACCCTTTTCTGACCCAATCTTTCGATCCATGATTTCAACTATATTTGTGAATAAAAATATATAATTTTCTAAAATAATAATATTTTTAATCTATTATTTAAATTATACTTTAAATTTGATCATTAAATTACGATTATATGGTCTCCGATCGCAACTAAGATAATATGTGTTTAAGTATTTGTATGAAATGGTAGACTGTTTGCACAGTTGTGCCGAATAGTGTATAATAATTAACAAGTTAGACATAAGCCATAAAAAAGTAATAAAAATTAATATCTTGGTAAATACATATATGTTTGAATAAATCGACATATAAAGCATTACACTAAGTATAATTATAATTAATAGCCAATAAATTGCCAAAAATGTTGACCAATAATTGTCATTATATTCAGTGATTTCCAGATAAATATCATAATATTTAGGCAAAATTTTCATTATATTAGTACTTCGCATCCATTTATTATAATTATTACCTTGATTAATTGATTGTAATTTTAGTGTTAAATATTTTGCAATAATAGCATAATACATTATTTGCCACATTTAATTATAATATTATCACAATTATTAAATTACTATAACTATACTCGAGGTATAAAAGGGACTGATTTGCGGGTGTTTTCAATGCTTTCGGGTTTAATAACACCCATTAGTGTTGGGATTCACGACAAACGAGTTGTCTATAAATTGCTTACATTTAGCCGCAAATATATTTCTATCACTGAATTTGTAGCACATTTAATGTTATATATTTCAGCAATTGCATTGTTTATTGTATTTACTATAAACTTAACATGGATTCAAATAATATTATATGCCATTCCGCATACAATCATCTGGACTATATGGGGCTACTATTTCAATCAGATTATAATCTGGCAAATAATCTACTACATGATTATAACATATTATTTAACATTAAAAATTCAATCAATAGGTTTTGGACATGATTATAAATCTATACAAAAATATAACGATATATTCGTTGAAATTGGTGAATATAATCATAACTATTGGTCTAAATTTTTGGGCATATTCTGGATAACTATTTCCATAATGATTACTTTTCCACTATTTATGACTATATACGGCAATATTGTATTTATTGTAAAATATTTAGTGATTATCATTTGTATACAGTATTTATTATCCCTACTGTTTATTATACACTTGTTGTAATGACTAGTGTATCTCTCCAGGAAAATACTTTAATGATTTCAAAATTTAAAGAATATTCTTTATTTTTTAAATAATTCTGTATTATATAAATCAACATATATTTTCAATTTAAAGTTTTTATTTCTTTAAAAACATTCATTATACATTTAGTGGCAGATAATTAATTCTTTTATTAAAATACATTTTCAACCCTTATGAACTCAATTTTAATAATCATAAAAATAAAATAAAATAAAATAATTGAATAAAATAAATTAACATAAAACAAATAATAAACATAGGGCTCGGATGCCATCTCCTATCTGAACTTGATCTATTATTTTTCAATATTAATTTTGAATCGACGATTTTCCTTTCGCATAAAAAATACTTTATAAGTTTACATTTACTAAATATGTTTTAAAAACATTCATAATGTAATGATAATTTCAATGACAATTATGATATTGCTTTAATGTTGTCATTAAATTATTTTACACTCGTAACATAATACAACTATAGCGAATGTTTAAAGAATAAAAATTTTAAAATGAAAACATTTTAATTTTTATATTACAGAACTTTATATAAAAATAAATAATATTCTTTAAAATTTTGAAATCATCAAAGTATTTTCCTGGAGAGATACACTAGTCATTACAACATACACTATTCATCACTGCTTAACAAACAATCTCTTAAATCGTATAAACAATTGAATTCACTTTTAATACTCAATTCAGATTCTCAATAATTAAAATAATTTATTATTAATAAACTACTATTTAGCTTAATAATTAATATAAATTACTAAGGTAGGTCCTAAGAATAGTGTCATTTAGCTTAACTTACCTACTTCATTATAATTACATTACAAATAGATGTGCACTGAATGAGTGCTACATAATATAGTCCATACATTAACATACTATGGCTCCAGAGCCAAGCTAGCGTTGTAAGGAATAGAAATTATTTATCATTTAATACAACACTAGTATTTTTAATCCTTAATGAATAATTTGCTATAATACAACTGTTGTCTATTTTATTCATGAATATTTTGATTAATCATTGATATTTTGTATTAAATATGAGAAATTATTAGTTTTTAATATAAATAAATCTTAACACATTAACAGTTAAATGTGTATTTTTGTGTGATTAATAAAATAATAGCTTGTAGTTTCAGTCACTAATTTTAGTATGAAAAGTTTATATTACTAGTGTTGTGTACTTTTAATAAAATTGTAGATTTAATACATCGCTATTTTTAAGATTTTAAGTTTTGTTAATGCATGATATGGTCTATATTATAGAGTGATTGTATGGCATAGAGAAGCCATGTCTTTAATAGCTATAAATGAGCTAATGGTGCGAATACATGAGTACAGTATGACAGGTACGGAAAGTTGTGGATACTGTATGTGAGGCACAGGTATGATGACTAGTAGGCCTTCGTTACTAAATTATATAAAGAATATAAATATAATTTTATAGATATATGAAACCAAATATATTTTATTGTCATTTTAAAACCGATACATATTTAATACGTAAACAACATCATAAAGCTCTCAATTATGACATTTAAAAAATTATTGTCATGATCATTATGCATAATTAATATGAATTTTTAAATAAAAGCCATTTGTATGATTTGCAATAATAATACAGTTTAATGTGTCTATAATTAATGACTTAACAAAATAAAATATGCATTATAATTACTATTACTGTAATAATTGCTATATTAAAATTTTAAATTTTCAACAATTATGGTAATTTGCTCTAAGAATAGTAAATAGTATCATTAAGCTTAACTTACCTAAGTCATTATAGTTTTAACTTTTCATATGATTGGTGGATATTGTAAAAAATCAGCTAACAATGAAGATTAATCCAAACAAAGTAGAAATTAAATTAAACAAAGTATTACCTAGATCATTGGTGATTGCGAGTGCTGGCACTCACCTCTACAGTATTGATCTGTCATTTTACAGGCCTTATAATGTCCAACAAAATAGACATCCTATTAATAATCCATATTTCATATTTATATTTTCCTTAATAAGCATTATAAAGCAAATTGTACTGGTCATAATCCCTGTACATCCACTTATGTTTCATGCAATAGTTGGTGATTTTGTTTATTTTTTTGGATTAAATGTGAGAAATATTATTGCACTTTTATTTATTAATGCACATTTTATTGTATTATTTTCACAATTATTAAATTACTATAACTATACTCGAGGTATAAAAGGGACAATTTTGTTTATTTTTTTGGATTAAATGTGAGAAATATTATTGCACTTTTATTTATTAATGCACATTTTATTGTATTATTTTCACAATTATTAAATTACTATAACTATACTCGAGGTATAAAAGGGACTGATTTGCGGGTGTTTTCAATGCTTTCGGGTTTAATAACACCCATTAGTGTTGGGATTCACGACAAACGAATTGTCTATAAATTGCTTACATTTAGCCGCAAATATATTTCTATCACTGAATTTGTAACACATTTAATGATATATATTTCATTAATTGCATTTTTTATTGTATTTTCTATACACTTATCATGGATTCAAATAATATTATATGCCATTCCGCATACAATCATCTGGACTATATGGGGCTACTATTTCAATCAGATTATAATCTGGCAAATAATCTACTACATGATTATAACATATTATTTAACATTGAAAATTCAATCAATAGGTTTTGGACATGGTTATAAACTTATACAAAAATATAACGATATATTCGTTGAAATTGGTGAATATAATCATAATTATTGGTCTAAATTCTTGGGTATATACTGGATAACTATTTGCATAATAATTACTTTCCCATTATTTGTGATTATATACGTCAATATTTTATTTATTGTAAAATATGTAGTAGCTATTATTTGTATAGAGTTTTTCGTATCCCTACTGTTTATTATACACTATTCATCACTACTTAACAAACAGTCTATTAAATCGTATAAACAATTGAATTCACTTTTAATACACAATAGATTTTCATTTAGCATTAAAATAAAGGTATTCAAGTATTTATTATTATTACAAATTTAATTAAAAAATTATATTTTATAAAACCGATAGTTAGTATCACTGATGGAAAGGTTGGGTCAGAAAAGGGATGGATTTTATTGTTGGAAATTATTCCGTATTAATAGATTCCAGGGATACAAAGTATGTGCTTGCTCATTTGTTATCATTACTAGTCATGTTAATTATTTTAAAACATATTTAAATTTTAGATTATATGTGGGATTGGTTTACTATTTATAAAATTAATTAAATATCACAATAAATATACTTAAAATTACAATGCTTATTATATTTGTTTATAATTGATAGAACCTATATCAATTATCTTAACGGATTTGTCCATGATACATTTAGATCATTACATAATTATTTGTATTTTATAAACTATTGCTTAAAACATAGTATTTTGTTCCGGAATTAATAGCAATACTAATTTCCGTAAAAGACATACATATGAAACCAAAAACACGAGAATTGGTCTATAAATGAGTGAACGGTTTGTGACATTTAATGGCTTATAGAGTGAGAGACCAATACTGTAGGGTTGAGTGCCTACCATCATGATCACCAATGACCTGATTATACTGGTACATCATAACATTGAATAATATCTTTAGTATCAAGCTGAATTTTATTAAACAGTTTAATTAAATTTTAAATTTTATGGTTAAGTACTAAATATTCAATATTGTAGAATTATTATTGTACTGAATTGTTAAATATTTTTAAATAAAATAATTTATTTTAATTTATATAAAAATATAAATATATAAATATAGATATATTTATATCAGTGGTTAAAATACTACTTAAATATGTGTTTTTTTCAATAAAAATTAAAACCTGTTAACTGAATATAAAATATACAAAAGATATAGTGTTTTAAATTTTATAGGAAAAACACACATTGAAATCGTACTCTAGTTACTGATACATAAAATGAAATAATCTATTGTGAAATAAATAAATAAATATATAAATTATAGAATTAATTAAATCTAAATTTTAAATAATTATGCTTAACAGTGATATCTATTAATATTTAAAATTGCCAATTATACGCAATATATTATATGGCCGAGGTGTTTCCAATATTAAATAAGTCTTAATTCACATAATAAACAATAAATACTTTATATGAATCAGACTCATTGGCTTACGTAACTTGGGAAATACCTCGGTCATACAGGTATGATCTAGGTAACATAATATAAAGGCATACTTCGTAACCACGAAATCGGTTGATGAGAAACAGTCGCCAACAGTAAAAGCCAACCCTTTTCTCACCCAACCTTTCAATCAATGATAACAACTATATTTGGGATTAAAATATAATTTTTGAAAAAATCAATTAATTTATTAAAATAAGTTTTAAATATACTTTTGATTTAAGCAGTATATTGCGATTTAGGGGTCGGCTATCAAAGGTAACGTAATATGAAAGCAAGGATTTATGAGAAATGACAGTTTGTTTATACAATTGCGATGAATAGTGTATAATAAATAGCAAGGTTTGCATAAACTCCACGTACACTACGAAATGTAATATTTTATCAAATAATTGAGTATCAGTGTAAATTACAGAATAAAGTAAGCTTGATAAAAACAGTGAAATTATTGCCCAATAAATTGCCAAAAATGTTGACCAATAATTGCCATTATATTCATGGACTTCACGACAAATGTCATTGAATTTACGCATAATATTCATTAAATGTATGATACGTTTACCTTTATTATAATTACCACAAAATTCATGTTTAATTGATTGCAATTTAAGTGACAAATAATTGGCAATAATTATGTAATATATCAATTGCCACATTATGATGTTGTTCAAATAATTGCATACCAGTGCAAATACAATGCTATGGGGAATGGCGTATAATATAATGTGAATGATTGACAGGTGGTGTGATACAGCCGATAGGAATAGACCGAAACATAGTATAAATATGAACTTGGTAATTAACTCTGTAACATTAATTAATTTTCTCGAAAATATGAGTAATTTAATGACCAGTAGTTTGTCGTGAATCCCAATACTAATGGGTGTTATTAAACCCGAAA
>CAJPVJ010002108.1:0-14002 GCA_905397405.1 Oppiella nova
AGACCCGTCGCGGGTGACTATCGTGCAGTTCGAGGCTCAGGACGAGTGGAAGGCCTACAACCGCCATCTCCTCGGAAAACCCTATTTCTTCGTTCAGCCGAGGCTCGAGAGGATCCGGAGCCGCGGTTTCGTGCGACTCGAGTCCACCGATCCGTTCGTCTATCCCGTCATAAACTCGCGCTTTCTGTCCGATCCGCAGGACTTCGAGGATATGGTGGACATCACAAAGTGGGCCTTTTATGTGTTCGAGCACCCGTCGATCGCCCCGTATGTCCGGCCACACAAACCCATACCCGGCTGCAAGTTCTGTGCAGGACAGCTCTCCGCACACGAGTGCGACGCCTACATCCGGTGTCTCATCCGTCAGGTGACGTACACGGGCTACCATTTGGTGGGCTCGTGTCGCATGGGCGCCGCCCACCGCCGCGACACTGTCGTCGACCCTCGACTACGGGTCAAAGGAGTGAACGGACTGCGCGTTTGCGACGCCTCCGTCATGCCGACCGTCACCAACGGCAACACCAACGCACCGGTCATTATGATCGGCGAGAAGTGTGCCGATCTCGTCAAAGAGGACAACAGTGTTTCGGCTTAGGGTGGGGGGAGTCAGGGGTACAACGGGTGGTGTGGCCCCCACCTCACCAGCGAAAGACCTAAGTTTTAATTTTTGCATTGCTAATTAAAAAGTTGTAAACTTTTAAATTAACGTACAATAATAGGTCATTAAATGATAATTCAATTGAACGCGTATTTTATTCACAATTTATTACAACTATATTTTAAATGCATTCATTAAATCACTTGATAATCATAAAAATGTACACAAAATGGTAATTCACATAAAAGTCTACATAATATATATTATGATGTGTCACACAAACCGCGAACTAATTGCTATGATTTTGGCCAACTCTGGACCCTTGGACCTGAGATAGTGAGGCACGGGTACGGCGACCCTCGTGCCCAACGGATTCCCATTATCCTCGACCAGCACCACGTTATTCGAGTCAAACTTGGGTACCATTTGGCGCTGATATGCCCGAAGGCCCACCAAATAGCCCCTCTTCATCTGCCCTTTGATAGTGACCAACACTTTGTCGCCTAAGACGCCGACCCTATACTTGCCATTCTTCTTCTTGGTGTACACGTGGATACACTTCACTCGCTTGTTCTCCTGCATGGCCTCCCGTCCCAACTGACTGTTGTCGACCACCCGGAGCCGCGTCTGGTTACAGATCCACTGCGCGACCGGCGATCGGCTATTCAAATGGTTGTTCACCAGAAGTGGTGTGCAGTTAGTTATGGGTGGCAGTGGTGTTTGGGATCGGTTTGGGTGATACTTACGAGAAGTGGCGGATCTGTGGTAAGCTCTGTGATAGTGATAGCACTCGGGATGTGATGTTTGCAAACATTTTGGCGTTAATTCATTGGTTTTTTGAATTAATTTGATGTATGGCTTGATTTGTAAACATATGAATCACGTGTTTGTTGTGAAAATCAAAGGCATTTCTCCAGTGCTTGCGCTAACATAGAGGGCACTCGTAGTGCACATTGCTATGGGAAGTGGACAGTTAGACTAGGCAATTTGTTTTCTACCTTTTAATTAAATTTTACAACTTAATTATCTTGGGTAAACTATTTTATTTGTACAATAATTTCATTGTAATAAAATGCAATAATTTTCGTGCGATTATTTTTGTTGTCAACAACTTATTTCTATTAATAACTAAATAGTTTTAATTGCTTTTAATACTTGTGTTAAGATTACAGTATAGCGTAAGAATTTAATTTGATAGGATAGGTATGATAGGTGTAGGTGTGTGGGGGACAGGTGTCACAAACCCCTGTATCCCTGAGATATATTTGTCAATAAACTTCAAATAATGCGTTAATACTATTGATAATACTTTAAGACCAGGAAAAGAGATAATATTGAGGACATGGAGTGAGAGGTAAAGCTTTTTTCGAAGCGATTACTCTCCGAAATACATCCCTTCCCTTCCTATTACCAGATTAACACATATTCCACACGTACTCCACATAACATACCATTATATTACACATTTTTTAATGTAATACACTATTCAACGCAAAAAATATATGAATTATTGTCATTACCGTAATAAATTTTTTATAATGGTTTATGGCATAGAAATATGATTACAAAATATTGCTTTATTAATAATGAATCGTAAACTCGATAAATACATCTGTATCAATTGTGTACAGTATTACCCCTATATTGCAATAAATTATGCATTTAGGTAGTAGGGGTATATAATTAAAGTACCAGTAGCTGTGCCTCCCAGTGCTCTATAAATGTACTCTAGGAATCTGATTGACGCAAATTGTGAGCACTTTTTGTTGTTTAAGTTAAATAAAAAAACTTTTTTATAACAATTAATTGCATTGAAATGCTTCGCAATTTCAAGTGCGCTCACAAATCCCATACAAAACGCGGTGCCTATAAATAACCGCAAAGTTTTGCACTTAAAATGTGTTCACAAATATCTTTTTTGCTAAACTATTGTTATAAATAACACATAATAAAGTTTCGCTAATCATTTATTATATGACACAACTTGTGATAAAAATTTATAATTAGTTTTTCGTTTTTAATAATTAATTAATTATTTCAATACATGTTCATCAAACAGCGTAACTTTTATATTAATTCATCGTAAAAAAAACATTTCATTATAAAAATCAATTAATTATATCTAAAATTAACATTTTTCTTATAAATTCACTTAATATTGTTAACAAAACAATTATACAATTATATAATGACTTAGTATTTCGATAAAACTCATCGAAAATTGATTGAAAAAACTTTATAATTAGATATGAAATATCATATGTAATATATAAATGACTTAAAAATTCATTTGTAATTAAGTATAAAAACTATTCAAATATATGCATAAAAATTAGATAATTCGTCAAAAAAAACTCTAAAAACTTTGCCTAAAATCTGAGTACAAATCAAACGTAAAACACATAAAACGAAAATCAAGCCAAAGAATTAGATTAAGAAAAAGTTAATGAATAGGAAGACAAGTGCTGTCAGCGGGTAATACTACAGGAGCTGTACTACAGGTGCGCCCAAATAAGAAACAGGAATTACTTTTAGGCGCAACAATTTAGGTCAACATTTGAAAAGCGGAATAAATTATATTAATATTTGAAATGAAAAGTTAAGAAAATAAATAATAACATTGCGTTTGTATTCATACATTGTCTCGAATTACTTATTTCGCGAAACACTTTGAGATTTGTTTGTATCTTAAGTGCGAAAAACACTTAAATCAAGAATAAAATTAAAATCAAAATTGCGTAAAATAAAGACAAAAATTGGCAAAAAATCTGATTATAAAAACCGATTGTCATTATGAATGAGACCTAAAAACATAAGTAATGAATTGATTAACATATAAACGAACATTAAATCAATAGTATCGCGAATGAATGGCAAACAAACAAAAACACTAATTGTTAGCATCAGACAGAGTGTTAAACAACTTTTTTGAAGTGCTGTTTGTTTGAGAGGACGATGCCGTGCCAGCACCAGATTAGGTCCACCTGTTGGCCGCGGGTCAGAGCTCGGGAATGGGCGCTGAACACGATATGCAGGTACGAGCCATACCCGGCCAGACAGTGCCACAGAGCGTGCAGTTGCGTGAATGGGACCAAAAACGATGGCAACACTTGTCTCAAAAGAGACAGTTTATCACAGAATAGGTTATCGATATTCCAAAGAGCGAAACCTAATCGCAAAACAAATCATACATTCATTAAACAAATTATAAACACACAAATCACTAGTAGGGCCGGTATTGCGGGTCAAACACCTACCGGAGTAGTAGAAAAAGGCGGCCCAATAGAAGATCCTGCGGTCGCAGGGCTTGTATTTGGCGACACAGATGTCAAAGTAGAGCATAAGTGTGACCAGAAAGCCGTACGAGCACTGGAACAGGAGGGGCGTCTTGAAGCACAGGTATAGTAGGGTCGACACTATGCCATATGATACGAGTCCCAATTTGGTGGCCATCGTAGCCGTGGGCGACGCGTCGATACTCGGGTACAGCAATGTTAGTATGCAGTAGACCAGCATTAGGCTGCCCCACAGCATCGGTAGCTCATCGAACAGTTGCATCTCGTACTTGAGGGTCATGTGGAACATCCACGACCCGAACCCCACCGCGCATAGAAACCTGAGGTCAGAGGTTAGGATAGTGTTCAATGAGTAAACTTTTTATCAAAAATTATGTTTAATTTATTAAATTATTTATGCTTTTATTTATTCAAATGATAGTCAGTTTAGAAATTCATAATCAGTTTTTGGGGTCTAAACTGTGTGCCCCTTTATGCCCCCCATAAAGCTTTTAAATTGTTTTTGAACTTAAAAAATGGTTAGATTTTGAGGGATCTCTTTAGGCAATACTCCTAACGACTGAATGAGTCCAATAGATGTAACACTAATTATCCCTAAAGTCAAACATTATCTAACATTAACGGTATTTGTCGCATAAAACAGGTAATACTGACAGTGAAAGTGAAGTGAAAGTTAAGGTTTTTGTTGTGTAAAAGTAAATATAAATAAAAAAATACAGGAAAACCAACATAAAAAGTTTTTGTGACACATATTTGCAGTAATTTTCTACACCAATGGCTTAGGGCTATACTTTCGGGTACAATATATTCAAAGTAAATCAAATGATGTTAAACACAGTGCTCTCTCTCTCTCTCTCTCTCTCTCTCTCTCTCTCTGCCCTTTTAATTCATTCTCATTGACAGGAAGTTTGGCGTTTAAAACACAAAAATTTTAGCCCTTATTTCAAACATCCAAACAATTTTTATGACTTTTTGTATAAAATATGAGTATATTTGTCCTAATATTCACTTTTATGACACCCATTGAGCTCAGGTATGTGTCAAATAGTTATTAATTTTTAATTAAATTAAAACATCATTTAATAAATAAAAAATTTAAAAATTAATAGGAAGTTCTAATTAATTATAAAATAAAATTTTATAATTTTTGACACTTGATTGACAGTTAATCTGGTGTGCCAGCACTGGCAATCTATGGGGAAAGGGAGCTTATTGTCTGCATTGTAGCTATTATTACATCAAAAACTATATTAGCTTTTAATTAAAATTTAATTGCAGTATAAATAAAATTATTTCCTCATTAAGTCATCAGTTTTTTATAGACATTACAAACAAATTAGTATTCAATTTGAAACAAATAAAAAACAGAGCAAATAGTATGCACGCGATTATCCTATTATTATCACCACAACTGATCCAATAATAAACATTTAGCTCAAGATTATCACTGCAATGACTCAAACAAAAATCTAATATTTAGTGATTTAATACACTATTTACTAAATAAATGCAAAAATGCTTAATAATTGCAAAAATATTTCATAACTTTTGCGTCGAGACAACCGATTGTCTCATAAATTACTGCCTAAACTCATAGTCCTATTCAATGGCATGAATGGTATTATCAATGATATGATTTGACAAATCATTTAGACTTTGATTCCCAGCGATAATACCAGTCATAAAACACATGCAATTACATCAACTGATATCAAAGTACACCACCGATTGGCAGCTAAGATAACACACAGACAATGGTGTCAATCACTCAAACAGATCCCATACCCGAAGCAGAGCATAATCCGTCGCTCAAAGCCATTGATGGCCGAGTGATAGATGGCCACAATCGGCGGTAATATCATCACTATATTGGACAAAGTGTTCCAGAATTCGGCCACAAATCTGGTGGTCGTGTAGTTGTCTTCGCACCAGTCGAGGGTAGAGGTGACGCCACCCCACACGCCAAACGGCATCTGATCCCGCATTTCAAGACTTGGCGCCATTATCTCTGATAACTGTCACCCGTTTGTCAATCGATGTATACTTGTCTGAAGCACTGGTATGTCCTGTGGTGGCGGCGATTAGGGCACAGGTATGTCTCGGCGCGAGAGGTATGTGTCGTCCAGTGGTTGATCACAAACACGTGTTTTTCGGCGAAGGCTTTTCACCACAACTGCACGACTCGTACGATACGAATGGACTGTAAAATAGTTTTTCACTTTTGATTTTACCGTTTGTTTCAGTCATTCGTATATTCAGTGAACGCTTTGAAAACTCGTTTCTCTGCCTCCCATTCACTGTAGTGTTCAAATAGGGCTTCACTTGTATTGCAGTTTATTTTATTTTTGTGTTTATTAGTAAATTTGTGATTTCCGATAAACAGCTATCGATGTAACGATTACATCAATCTGTGTTCAGTTGTGTTAATTTGTTTGGGAAATTGTATTTTTCCCATTTATTAACAATTTCCTAATATTTTGGAGATAAGACTCATATTGACTGTTATATAAACACTACTCACATATGATTTGCATTGAAATGTATTATGCAATTCGCAATCAGTATATAACGTAACGTCGGGTAAGGGATGGCAATCGGAAAAGTAGACTAACAGCAGAAGCAATTTACTAATGATTACACAATAAACACTAATTTTTCCACTTATTCACAATTTCGTTTTTATTAAATAAATTTTATTACATCATAGATATATAGCGTGTGTTTGACATAAAACTTTGATTTTAATTCATATTTAAACAGCTTTAGTAGTAATTAATAATCAATATTCGTTGAGTAAAGTAATGCATAAAACTTTGTTATATTAATACTAAAAATTAAATTATAGCTAAATTTATCAAAAAACATTAGTATAAAAATGGGTGAATAAAATATGGGACTAAAAACTACATATTAATAAGTCATTTATGATTAAATCCTATTTACAAATTGGGTTTCATTCGTGCCTTAAGTTAATTTGTAATTAAATTAACAAATAAATTGTTAGCCTTTTCTCTACTAATAATATCCATATTAACAGTAATTGTCTTAATATTGAGCACAATATTAGTATTAAATTTACAATTAAGTAAATATTAATCAATACTTAAATTTATAATAATTGTCATTAACGTTAAAACTTTACATTCAAAAAATTGTGAGACATTTAAGTGATGAATACTTTACGCACCAAATGCTGGGAAAGGGATTAATGAGTAAAACATAAATCCAATTACGGTAATAAAGTAAATTCAAAAATCATATCAAAAACACTGACATTAAATGGAAAATACTTTTCGCTAACAAAACACAGAAAAATGAGTCAAAAAACATGAGACCTTTGATCAGAATCGTGAGTAAAATAAATAAATTAAACCGAAAAGTGCTGTCAATTCACTAATCGTTTGGCATTCATATTCAGACCGCCCGTCCCCTCACAGCCTAACGCCGGGCACGGGAGGCAACGGTCGCTTCGGGTTATCTCTCGGGTTAAGCTGTCGGGCCGTCCTAAACGTCGTGAGCGATGGCGAGTGGACCGGGAGATCGGTATAAATTCCGTGCTGTCGCTCGAAACGATTCGCCTGTAGCTCGTCGTGTAGGCCCCTCGAGCTCCGGGATGCCTGTCCACCGTGGTGTGGGCGCTGTTTTTTCTGCGGCCTATCGCTGGTCAGGTAATTAAGCTGTTGTGGCGTCGCGTTGAGGCTGTAATGCGACCGCAATAACGGCGTAGCGCTGCCCAACTGTCCCAAAGTGGCCGCCCTATGCGCCGCCCGCCTCAGGGAACGGGAGCCGTGGTATATGGCGTGGGGGTTACCGGTCAGGTAGGCTGCGTTGTCGTACGACGCGTCCGGCAGTAGGGCTGATGACGAGCCCAGCGCTGCCATACGCACGGCGTCCGCCACTTCGCTGTATGTGTTGCACACGGCGTACGGGCTGATGGAGGGCCCGCCCAGTATGATAGGAGTGGGTCCGGTGGACAGGGCATGTGTGACACCTGCCGGATCGAGTTCCGCGTACACCGGACTCGACGTACAGCTGGCGGCGTCCGAATAGGGGTCAAAATCTGTGCTGCAGTCGGTGCCCACCCTATCCGTGTCGGGGCTGTGGAGCCCGTGGGGGCCATTGGGCCCCCGTTTCCAGTACTTGCTGGACGTGACGCACGTCTTCTTGGAGGGCGCGTCCGTTATCACACTCTGCGGCGACTTCTCGTTAACCACTGGCGATATGCATGAGTCGGTCGGCGAACAGGGAGGCGGCGCCGACTTATGTCCGCCTAAAAAACTCTCCGGAAGTATAGGACACGAGTCTGACACCGGGAATATCTTCCAACTGTTCCCAAACGCAAAGAGATAATGGATTAGAGAGATAATGGTTAAGACAATGAATTGCATTACTGTTTGCATTTGAAGAGGAAGACGAGGAACAGGAGGCAGAAGAGGGTTGAGCCGAGTATTGTCACCACAACGACCGATAGCCACGAGTCCTGGTCCTTGACCTCCGGGTTGGGAACGGACGCGAAGTCGTAATCCGTGGGGTCTTTGAAGACGTGACACAGATTGCAGTCGTCGGCAATGGGGGTGCGGTTCGTGAGGAGCAGTGCGTGCATAGAGGGGGGCAGAGGGGGCGGTGGCATCGATAGGATGGCGTCGGGCGGGCCGTCGTATAGGGCGTCGGCGGCGCACAAGTCGTCGCACGTGTACTCGAGGGTGAAGTCTTGCCACTCGTTGTCGTCCACCAGACCGTTGTCGCCGGAGACCATCGATGACGATATGGCGCTCATTATCACCATAACTGTCACCAGTCGTGCCGTCAGCTTCGAGACCATTGTCGCGGCAGTGGTTTCGTGGCGTTGGGATCAGTTCGCAGACATTGCCATACGTCGGACACAATACGTGTGAATGGCGTTGAAGTTGTGATTAATTATGATTAAGACTTGAATTGATTTGCGGATCAATTGAGTGATTGAGTGGTGTTTCGCCACCAAATGTAAATAGGATTCAATAAATGAGTGCTTTTTGTAAAAGCAATGGATTAGCTAATAAACTAGGTCATAAAATGTTAAATAAATAAGTGTTAAATTATAATTATATTAGATTACGAGACAAGGGATCAGTTTGCGGATCAACTCAATGACATAGCCATCACTGGTTTGTATCCATTGTTGTTGTCATCGATTTTGCACTCATTTGTCAGATTGAGTGCAATGTATGCATACATTAGTGACACTCAGAGACACCTATTGCCACGCGTTTGCATACAATGAGTGCTAAAACTTTTTCACTTAAAATCACAATTTAACCCAAAATATAAATCACAATTAAAATCAAAACACGTTTAAAACATTTTTATGAATCCATGAATAGATTTCTCTTTATTTCGCAATGATTTTAATTTCCAATTAATTTAATTTAAAGACTAGTAATTTGATAACAGAAATACATTATCGCTTCATAATAACCAATAGTCATCTCATTATGTAATAATAAAATATAAAAACTTTTTATCTCGAGTTTTGCGTGATTTTGAACAACAGTTTGTATGCAAATCATTGATTGCAAGAAAAAAACAATTAAAATTTAAGCAAAAAATGCAACGTTTGCCGCGAATATCGCACACAAAACACACCATCCGTTTTGTACCTGTCTTTCCACAATACAACAGACAAACAAAAAATAATAAAAATTAAAAAAATTGCTAATAATTAATACGAAATTTACAATTTGAAAAAATATAATGGCATAAATTAAATCACTTAATTATATATATAATTGTAACTAAAAATATGTCTCTCTCTCTCTCTATCTATAATATGTATAATAATTTAATTCAATATTAATCGTCAGTTTAATTATTATTAGTTCATTAGATTTTTGTTCACTTAAGCGGCTTATAGTGTAATACTAGGTCTCCGCCGGACTTCCATATAAAGTGGCGCACAGTTCGCAAGTCTAGGTTCGGGTCGAGTGTCATGTCCTGACACGACAGCTCCACCTTCTCCTCGGCTATGGACAGCCGCTCGTCATCCCTATCACCGCCGGAACTATTATAACTATCACTGACTTTCTGCGTGGCGGCCGCAGCACCGGCACCACCGCCGCTATTGTGGCCATTAGTGGCCGCCGCACCGCTACCACTGGCGGGCCCGGTAGTCGTCGACCCAGTCTCGGAGTTGGTGCCCAACATTTTCTCGTAGACGTGTTCAATCACTTTGCGCACCTGTAGCATATCGCTGGCCGATAGGCGTTCCTTACGCAGTGGTTTAATGCCGGACGACACGTGCGGTAATAAATAAAAGGGAATTTTGTTGAATTTAGGCATATTCTTGTTGACCACTACGTCGAGCACCCAGGGAGGCACCGTCTCCTGCAGTAGCACGTCCTCAGTCTCGCGCCGCGCGTCGCACACCAGTAGCCTCAGTAGCGTCCGGTTCCCTCCCTCGCTGAATATGACGGGTGTGTGCAGTGGGACAGAGAAGTATTGGTTGACAGGACGGGCGCCTACAGAGGCGGCGCTGTCCGGCCGGCCGTCGTTCAGCTTCTGCTTCGAGTCGTTGAGCGTCGCGTAGTTCGGCTGTCCGTTCATTTGGTGGCCGTTCTGTTGGTCCAGTTCCTCGTCGTTGGCGTAGATCTGCGGCCAGTGCTCTAACAGCGCCTGCAGTAGGAGTCCCCCCAAATTGATCTTAGGGTCGGGTCCGTCGTTCTCCGAGTAGAAGCCGAACTCCTTGGCCGACACCCACGCGGCGAAACAGTCGGGCTCTTCCAAGTGTATGGACAGTAGGCCTGTCTTGAGGTCCACAGCGAACCAATTGGGAACGTAAACCATTTTGAACCGCTTCTTCACTTCGGCCTCGAAGTCCACGTCTGAGCCCAAGTCCTCCACTCTGGACGCCTTGAGCACGTCATACACGGCTACCTTGCCGTCCGTGTCTTTGGTCATTATGAAGCGCTTGTCGTTGAGCACCGTGTAGTTCCTGATGGACGGGTTCCCCTTAATCCTGTAGTCCTCGGTGTCGTTGATGGGCGGGCCGTCGGTGTCATAGTCCTCCCAATTGCTGAAACTTCCCTTATGTTTGCTGTGCGCTAACGACCAGCTCTTGATACAGGAGTCGGTGGATCAACGATCGCCACAACAACTCGTCGCGCAGTCCATCCGGAAGTGAGTCGCCTATAGGTTTGGGTCCATTAAATCAGATGGAAATGCATTTCTCGAGCCATCACTCGCCCACCACTCCGTCCGGTGTTGACCGGTTCGGTACGTCCGGCGGTCTACTGACCACCGCCTCCAACGCCGCCTCCCTTTACGCCAACAACGACTCCGCCAAACGCCACATGAAGTACAACCGGCCGTTCAAAGCCTACCCGCGCGACCCCCTCTCAGTCTCCATGAATCCAGTGATGGGTTTCTACGGAGGGCTACCCCTGACCGCCGACACTATAGCCACGCAGTCGCTGTTGGCCACCGCCTCAGACCAGGCGTACCTCCAGTTCCGCGAGCAGATGCTGGTGTCGCGGAAGGGTCAGCACGAGTCGCAACTCCAACAACAACAGCACAGTCAAGACAATAGCCGGCGCTCGTCGTCCAGCAATGGACAGCACCCGTCGTCGTTCTCGAAGACCAACAGTACGCACATGAATACCAGCGCCGCGTCGATGGTATCACCCGATCAGCGGTTGAGCACCAAAACCAACGGCAATAATAACGGCACTCATAGCCCGACCGACAAGAAGTTGAAACCAATGAACGGAACGCCAATCAGCGCGACGTCCGCCGCCACACCCACTCCCATATCGACGCCACTGATCACCACAACCTCCTCGGCCTCCATCATGACGCCGATGGCTCACCACATGTCCTCCGCGGACGACACGTCACAGAACGGCCACTCCAGCGGCAACTCGTCCTCCGGGGAGGCGGACATGGGATCGTCGGGCGGGTCGGCCAACCGCAAGAGGGGGCGGCCCCTCCCGGAAGACCTTAAGGACGATGCGTATTGGGAGAGGAGGCGCAAGAACAACGAGGCGGCCAAGAGGTCGAGGGACGCCCGTCGGGCTAAGGAGGACGAGATAGCGATTAGGGCGGCGTTCCTCGAGCAGGAGAACCTGAAGCTCCGCTGCGAAATCGCACAGTTGAAGACCGAGACCACGAGACTCCGGTGCCTCATGGCTGTCAATCCCGACCCCCCGTACAGTCTTAACGTATAGGTGTAGGTGTGAGGGTTAGGAGTGTTGTGAGAGAGACAGAGAGAGTGAGTGATAGAGAGCTTCACCCGAGAGCTTATTATAGAGATATAGAGACCGAGAGTATACTGTATTGTCGGTGTATTTTCGAGATATATTGAGCGCCCATTCAATTGAAAGCATATTATTTTGGTCACAATTTCTTTGCCCCCGATTTTCGTTCATCCGATTGATAATTATAATACATATAAAAAGCTATAATATTTTGATTAAACAAACTGCTGTTTTTGAGTTAAATATAATAAATATAATAAAATATTTTGACAATTTGTAAAACTTATCTCGCTACTATTTTCCGATGCCATGGCTTATCACCAAAAGGCACGCCATCTGTGGTGCGGTACCTCATCATAAGTACAGTGAGTATTGGTGTGAATGTAGGGATCGCTGTAATGACTGTCTGTTTGTTATCGCAAACAATAATAACAAACAAACACTTGATATGTATTTCAAACACAATTACCGGCCGAAGAGCTCTTAAGCGGGCGATCAACCGGTGGCCGATCACCAGCCAATCCGCACCACCAGCTCGTGGTCGCGCGTGAGGTGTACGCGAGAAGGCGAGGGGACAGGCGTTTGGTGAGCGCCGACAGTGTGTCGACTCAGACACCTGACAACGCCTGAAGACCGACACCGACAGCAACCGCGCCGACAGCTCCCGGAGCTGCTGAGGATGTGTGCGATGCATACGCGACAGATATCAGGCCATCAGAACCGGAAGAAGGTGTCCGTGTCTTATGTGATCCGCGAAGAGGTCGAGAAGTATCACCGGTCGGGCGTCAACTCACTTCAGTTGGACCCGCACTCCGGGCGGCTGTACAGCGCCGGCCGGGACTCCATCATCAGGATCTGGAACACCCGGAACCAGTCATCACCGTATGTCCTATCTATGGAGCACCACACCGACTGGTGCAACGATATCATCCTCTGCTGCGGCGGCAAAAACCTCATCTCCGCCTCCAGTGATACCACTGTTAAGGTGTGGAACGCCTACAAAGGCTTCTGTATGTCGACTCTGCGGACACACAAAGATTACGTGAAGTGTTTGGCGTACGCCAGGGATAAGGAACAGGTGGCCAGTGCTGGGCTCGATAGGGCTATATTCCTGTGGGACGTGAATACCCTAACGGCGCTCACGGCGTCCAACAATACAGTGACCACATCGTCGCTGACCGGCAATACGCCAGGGATAAGGAACAGGTGGCCAGTGCTGGGCTCGATAGGGCTATATTCCTGTGGGACGTGAATACCCTAACGGCGCTCACGGCGTCCAACAATACAGTGACCACATCCTCGCTGACCGGCAATAAAGACAGTATCTATTCGTTAGCCATGAATACCGCCGGCACTGTCATCGTGTCCGGCAGTACGGAGAAAGTGCTGAGGGTTTGGGACCCCCGGAGCTGCCAGAAGCTCATGAAACTGAAGGGACACTCGGATAACGTGAGGGCACTGGTGGTGAGTCGGGACGGCACTCAGTGTTTGAGCGCCAGTTCCGATGGCACGATAAGGCACTGGTCGTTAGGCCAACAGCGATGTGTCGCCACATTCCGAGTGCACGACGAGGGCGTGTGGGCCCTCCAGACCAACGACGCCTTTACCACCGTTTACTCCGGCGGTCGCGACAAACGGGTGCTGATGACGGACCTCCGGAACCCCGACAACCGGGCGGTGATATGCGTGGAGTCGGCGCCGATACTCAAAATGATATTAACGCCGCCCGACTACCAGAGCATTTGGGTGGCGACCACCGACTCCTGTATCAAGAGCTGGTCGTTAGCGCACAGCAAACATAAGGGAAGTTTCAGCAATTGGGAGGACTATGACACCGACGGCCCGCCCATCAACGACACCGAGGACTACAGGATTAAGGG
>CAJPVJ010002109.1:0-11618 GCA_905397405.1 Oppiella nova
ACTCAATCCAATGACACCAAAGAAGTAGTGATGGCTTCGGCCAATCAATCCATAACGGGTTCACCGATCAGACAACAAGTGATGTGTTCTCAAGACTATAACGAAGACAGAGTTCGGTTCCCTTCGTGTGCCCCTCAAAGATGCGGACGTTTTGTGTCCGATTCGGTGATCACTGAATCGGAAGCCAAACACTTGTTGTCAGTCATGAAGAAAGGCCTATCATTTGGTGGCTCTTCGGGCGGGAAGTCTGCCCTCAACTTCCATACGATCGAACTTTCGAAGGCAACTAATTTAGTGAATATCTATAAACTCATTGAAAGGATACAACGAAAGGAAGAGAATCCTAAAGAGCTGTTCACCGAAAAAGACTTTAAAGTCTACAGAACAGTGACGAACAGAATCCGAAAAACGATTGCAATTCAGTTCGGCGTCCCCTCGGCTCAGCCCTACTTAACGCATATGACTTTCTTCCAAAGAAATACGGCAAAGAGACCACAAATCGGAATAGACTTGTATTGGAGCAGGCACATCGACAAAAGGTACGTTAAGTTCGAGCAGTTCACTTCAGTGCTATATTTGTCGACATATGGCGCGGACTTCTCCGGCGGACGCTTTATATTCACAGACGAGATGTCGAACTCAACAATTGAGCCCAAGTTGGAAGAGTGGCGGCGTTCACGTCGGGCGCAGAGAACCGGCACTTCGTCGAGAGGGTCACCTCTGGGACCCGATATGCTCTGCTTATGGGCTTCATGTGTGACCCTAAACGCGCCGCCAAAGACCCACAGATTGTTAGACCCAAGATATGCGCCCAACCATTATGTTGGTTGTATGGCGCCGGCTGTCCAAACTTGAATTTACTTCCTCCCCAACAAATATTCCCGAATTTAGAGTAAAGTGAATACTACTGTATATTATTAAAATCAAAATTTAAAATAATTGTATTGATTAAAATGATAATATTCTGTAATTAAATAAATCTGTTTGACAATTATTGAGATCATACCATTGAGTATACCTTTGTTTTCAAATATATTAATTATCAAATTTATAGCTTTGGACTCTGAAAGACAAATCAAATGATTATATCGTAAAAATAATGTACTTTTAAAATAATGTTCTAATTTGTATGAATTATAAGTTTTTGTTATTATTTAAAATTTTATTTTTAAAACTCATTCTTAATTAATAAATAATAATATCACTCTATGTTAGAGGATCTAGCTAGTGTTTATTATTTCAAAACAGTCGTATTTGTTTCAGTCAATCTTATTGTCCCGGTTTTTGGGCAACTCATTGAACATATTCTTAAGACAATTAATGATAACTTTAAGCTTTTAAAACGTTTGCTTTTGTGAGCATTTTCTAAAGAATTTGAATTAATGTGTGAATCAGTGAACGATTACCACATTTAACACTCATTTCATACAATGGCTACAAATTTATTAACACTTTCTTTACCAATATAAACAAATATTTACCAAATATTCAATATCTATATCTCAAAGAATTAAAAATCACTGCTTTATCATTGAATTCATTATCAAAACTAACAAAATTACAAACTATTAAACTCATTGACGATTCATATATCACACAAACGGCTGTTAATAATGTTATTAATAATTGTTCCAAATTTTGTGATTTTATAATAAATAAAGAAAATGTTTGTAATTAAAAATTAACTGATATTAAATATTTTTAAGTTTAATTTCATGGTTAAATAATACCATGCCTGGAAAAATTTAAACTAATATTCTGCAAATACTGTAGTTATGCTATGATTTTATATAACAGAATGTTTAATTTATAAACTATTGTATAATCTAGTTTATATTGCAAACTACAATAAAGTTTTATATTTTAAAACTCATGTCAAGAATCACAGAATATTCTGATGGCAATAGCTGTGAGTGATTACAATGACTGCTGGGAAGCGCCACATGTATTGACAGCCAATGCTATTTGAATGCAGTTTACGTCACATTCACTGCTATTATGTTATTCTGGTTTACCTCTGATTATCAAAACAAACTACTTATGAATAAATAGGTTTACATTTTACATGCAATTAATACTAGTATTGTTTTAACAAACTTTTATCATATTTATATTCAGTACAAAATTTCAATGTTAATGTGTTTTATGAAATAAATTTTTATTAAAAATGTGCGAAAAGTATAGTAAAGACTCGTTTGACAGATTTGGTGATGATTTATGTGAAGTCCTGTTGAGTTACCTATCATTTGACCACAAATTCAGTTATGAATGCGTTTGCAGACAATGGCATCGATTGGTGTATAACAGACACCACGAGTTGATAATTGATATGAATTTATGCCATAAATTGAGTCCAAATGATGACAACTGTGTATTCATTGAGAGATTTGAGGCAATAGTGAGAAAGTGTGTGAATATTACCGATGTATCCGTCGATAGTATCCATAAGTTTAGTATTAATGCTGTCTTTGAATGTATTGTCAAATACTGTCTGCAATTGAATGCAATAAATATGAAAAGTATTCGCGACTTAAGTGCCGATCATTTGAATGAGTTTTTCGCAAAATTTGGCCCAAAATTAAAGTCAATTTCTTTTACAAAAACAGCGAATACTTTGTATAATAAGACAATTGTGAGGAATGCGAGGGTTTGTGTCAATTTGCATGACCTGGACATCAGTGGCCACCAGAGGAATAATCCTTTCCAACAGCTGTTCAGTGATAGGAATCACGTAATGTCTGCGAAACTCAAGAGAATTAGCTTTAAGTATAGTATGAAAGAAGCGAAAGGTTTTGATTTATTGGTCCAAAAGTATGGCCAGAGTTTGAAGGCATTGGATGTGACGGTCAGCAGGAGTTGCGACGACAAGGCGTTTAAGACATTAATGAATGGTTTGTCGCAAATGAAGGCTTTGATTGACTTGCAGATCATCAACGACTCGAAGTGCTTCCTAAACGCCAATCAATTGAAACAAATTGGTGTCAATTGCCGAAGACTTAAGAGACTGTCGCTGAATATCATCGAGTTTTCAGCTCAAGAACTGCTGGCAATTATAGTTACCATTAATACACACTTTAGACGCATAAAGCGTTTGGAAATCAGAGGCTATTTTCCCGAAGACTTTACGCTAACGAGTGAATCACTGAATGGATGCAAAGGATTGACTCATTTAACAATTATCTCTTATTATGGCTATAAGTTTCAGGAAATGCTTTTCGATGGCATTGCCGGACATTTGCCACGACTTCAGTGGTTACACATCGAGAACACGAATATCACTGATATAGCGCTCAATGAATTGTCAAAACTTGAAAATTTGCAAAATGTTAGGCTATTTGGTAGCCAACACTACACACCCTCCGTCCACAAGAATCTCATCACCGGTTGTGACAAATTGATTGACTTTTCTATTAATATAAGAAAATAATAACTATTTTATTCATAATATATATACATTATTATTGCTAATACTTAATAATTGCTTTAATGCTTACAATGATAAATCATTATGTTTTGAAATTCGTGTAATAAATGTTTTTATGATATTATACCGGTACTTATTACCTGTATATCTTTTTTTGTAAAAATAAGGTATGGTATGGGTAATACGGTATATGTTAAATTTACAATTTATATAGTCAAATAATTTACTTAATCAAATGTGCCTTGTTTAACTTTTCAAGACTTATACAGTATTAAATAAATTTTACTTAAAATGAATACTTAAAAGTTATATGATAACTTAAGTGTAATCTTGCAATATTCTGTGTTTTTAATTTAAAAACAATTTCTAATAAGTACTGTATTAATACAAATGTATAATATACAGAACATAACGGTAAATATGTTGTAACTTATAAGATAATGAATTGATTACAAATAAATATGCCACTGTAAATTAAATGATTAATCTTGATTGACGTGTCCTAAACCAAACTGTGCGCGATGATAAATTGGCAAATGATAGTGGATGGTCTGGTAGTAAATAACGTGACAATAACGTGCATTTCTAGATGTATAGCCAGCAGTGGTGTACTGTATTGCACAGCCATTTGCGCCTACAGTGCACTCCAATCACACAATCAGTGAATCCGTGAGAAAGTGTTTTCATTCACCAAAGAGTCTAACAATTGCTAAATGAGTGCTTAGTTTACGATTAGTAATACTGTTATCAATACACCAATCAATACGTTATGAACGACATGAACGACTTGACACCACCGATGGACAACTCAAGTGAGTATGAGATGACTATGTCTTTGATAAGATGTCATTTGTGGTGATTGTGGCCATTCATGTATAAACACGTCAATCGGTTACCCGTTTTCAATGATATCTCAATTGCCGTCAACTGTCATACAAATGGCATTAAATGCCATCTTCACTGAGACCACATTCATAGCAATTGGCGATTAGTGTCACATCTAATGCCAATCCAATGCAATACTACAGTTAGTTGAGGGCTAGACAGCAGTGTATTGAGTGACCACTTGGACACACGTGGGGTAACCAGTGGTCCAAATAGTAGACTATAACTAATATTCGGTAATACTCGATGAATGTTATTGAAATAGTGGTGTAGTAGTAGTGTATGGTATGGCATATTTGGTGATATGTTTATACTCGTGTTGTGGGGCAACCGGTTTATCTCAGACCCTGTCTTAGATTGTCTGCTACACCGCCACCACTCCAGGTGCTGATGAGTCACATGAGTGACGTATACCTGTTTGGTGGCCTGAGGAGTGTATGTCGTGGACGGCCTCTCCCCTCAACCCCAGACCCCTCGCATCCATCCATTCAGACATACCATCGGTTTTGTTGTTTTATTGAACTCTTTGGCAAATTGTATGCATTTGTTGTATGGATTGGATTGCAATACGTGTTCACTCAGCGACACAAACATCTCAAACCCATTACACGATTGCCAAGACATACCATCGGTTTTGTTGTTTTATTGAACTCTTTGGCAAATTGTATGCATTTGTTGTATGGATTGGATTGCAATACGTGTTCACTCAGCGACACAAACATCTCAAACCCATTACACGATTGCCATTCATATCAATTAAATAGTGCTAATAGTGTTGCCATTAATTACTCCAATAATAGTGTTTTTATTGATTTTTTTGTTTGCACTTCATTATCAAGTTTTGTGCAAATATTTAATACACTTTTCTGGTGTTTGATTTGCAAATTAATGACATTTCTCTCACTTTTATTATTCACTGTTTGTTTAATTGAATTTTTCGCACTATTATTGTTATTGTGATCATATTTTTAGTGCTTTTTATTATCAAACGAATCGAAAAGTGTTTATATTTTTAGTCTCATATTTGCGTTCAATATTTGACGTGTTTTTGTGTATAAATTGTTGAGATGTCGTCCAAAAAGGCAAACAATAGTAAAAGTAAATCCAATGCTAATAAGACGGATAAGAGGGCCCAGAGCTTAGCGCAGGACAATAGGAACGGTAGCCTCAGGAGCGCCGACTACGACGAGCTGAGCACCGGTGATGAGCTGAAGCCCGAGCCCTTAGACCCCGAAAAGTACGAGACTTTCAGACGCATCGCATCCGCCGAAGAGAGCGAAGAATTAGGTATTTGTTGTACAATACAAACGAGTCCTTCTCCACATACCTATCCATTACCTGCCAGTCCTGTGGGATACGGATGACTGGCGTTTGAAATCATGTTTTAAACTGATTGTGTTTTTTTGAAATTACATTTTACTCTGTTATGGAAATTAGTTTTTTTTATTTGTTGTTTCGCTTAACTATTGCGATATTATAATCAATATTTATGATTGAGTGACGGCACCGGTATGCGAGCGCTGGAGTTTAATGTCAAATACTGTACCTCCATTCATTTGTCGTCCAATTAATTATTTTATGATTTTCTTGTTGTTGTTTTGACGTTTGAAAGCAATTTGTTTAAAACAATGCATTTAATGGCAATTAGAGAAATTGGTTTTAATAATGAATTTTGTGTTTCATTTGCGAGTGTTTAATGAGAAATGAAATTTAATTACTTTGTTTTGTATGCCATTTCAGACACGTTTTATAACGCGTCGAGCGATGATGGTTATGATCTGACCCACGAGACGGGTAATGATCTGTCGGGTATGGATCCCATCCGAAGGGAACAATTACAGGAGGAATGGCGGCTAGAATTGGCTAAAGTATGCGTCCATTAGCTGCGGCCTTGTGTCTGAAGTGTTGAATCCATAACTAATTGACTGTTTGTATGGCTGACAGACGGAAGAGGAGATCCAAACGCTGCGACAGGTGTTGACGTCGAAGGTTCAGAGGGCGCACGAACTCAAGAGGAAACTGGGAATCACTGTCTGGAAGGAGTTCCGCGAAGACATGGAACAGGGCATCAAAAACATCCAGGAGACCACCGCGTATGACATTCCTATCACCCATATATCACCCTTACATCCCTTACCAGTGCTATAAATAGATGAGAGACACTGACTGACTAATCTTGAGAACGGGTTTAGTTTTTTGAAAAACTTGATTCCAGTGTTAAGCAAATTATTTTAATAATTAGTTTAGTCTATAGTTTTTGTTTTTATGCGATATCTGTCTGTCTGTCTTTTCCTACAGTTTCCATAGCTATGACAAGTTGACACGTTTTGAACTCTTTTTTATTTTAAATGTTAACTTAATTTTGAAGACTTCCCTCAAAGTATAGACATTTAAATGTGATTACCATATGATAGATATAAAGAGACGTCCGATAAGATCGTCGAATGGAATACCGTCATACAAAGTGCCCCCATGTGAGTGTCTGTCCCCTACCCTCCCAACCTCACTATCCTATCGCCGCTCTGTCCACTTTCATTCCAATGGCTTTCATTCTGGCATTAATTGATATAATCTGTTGACTCATCTATTTATAAGCGTTTGTGTTGAATGTATTGTGCGGTTCTGATAGTCTATGAATTAATTGTTTGTCATATGAATTGAATGTATGATTAATTGGTGTGCTTTTAATTATCACTGTATTTATCCTTTAACTGCTATACAGCTCAGGATTGGGAATATTCTCAGCGCCAGCGTATGTGTTAACTCTAATTCAAATTAATCTCAAATACTTATCATTTGTTTTCGTATTAATGTATGCTTTCGGAGACGCTTTCTATTGTTTTTTTGCTAAATTGTGTGGCATTTTGTTGTATTGTATTAACTGTTATACTGATTGTATAGTTACCAAAAGACGTCCGACGCTGTGAAGACGGCCACTGAGAAGACATCGTCAGTGTTTGGATCTCTGGGCGGAAGTGTTGCCCGAAAGTTGGGTGAAGTGAAGAACTCCAATGCCTTTAAGTCGTTTGAGGAACGGGTGGGCTCTGCCGTCACCAACGTTAAGGTATGGACTGCTTGTTGACTACTTTACAGCACCGGTATTAGTATTATGTCTGCAGATTAGACACCAGTTATGTGTTTTGTACGGCATAAACAATTTATAAATAGTTATATTCACTCATAAGGATAGTTATTATTACCGTAAATGATATGAGAATTGCAGACATTGTTATCAATACCTTTAGAATGAGCTTTGAATAGATTGTGAGTTGAGATGATTTAGTGGTCAAATAGATTTAAGACTAGAAGTTGTATTGAATTTGTTGACTAACTGTGCGAATACTTGCATGACTGATGTGCCAATTGTGCCACTGATGTGTGGTGTAGAGCAAAATGTCGACCTCCCGGAGCAATAAGATTGTATAGTTACCAAAAGACGTCCGACGCTGTGAAGACGGCCACTGAGAAGACATCGTCAGTGTTTGGATCTCTGGGCGGAAGTGTTGCCCGAAAGTTGGGTGAAGTGAAGAACTCCAATGCCTTCAAGTCGTTTGAGGAACGGGTGGGCTCTGCCGTCACCAACGTTAAGGTATGGACTACTTGTTGACTACTTTACAGCACCGGTATTAGTATTATGTCTGCAGATTAGACACCAGTTATGTGTTTTGTACGGTATAAACAATTTATAAATAGTTATATTCACTCATAAGGATAGTTATTATTACCGTAAATGATATGAGAATTGCAGACATTGTTATCAATACCTTTAAAATGAGCTTTGAATAGATTGTGAGTTGAGATGATTTAGTGGTAAAATAGATTTAAGACTAGAAGTTGTATTGAATTTGTTGACTAACTGTGCGAATACTTGCATGACTGATGTGCCAATTGTGCCACTGATGTGTGGTGTAGAGCAAAATGTCGACCTCCCGGAGCAATAGCACCAATAGCTTCGAGGACGCCCTGAACAGCACTGAACGCAAGTCCTCACTGAACGCCACTTCGCCCATCACTTCGCCGACGATACCAGAGGACAGACCCATCTCTTAAACATCCAAACGTGTCATGAGTTTTGGATACGATTTCTATTTTTATTATAATTTTTTGAATTTAAAGTTTAACTTAAGTTTTGTTTGCTTTCCCGACAATATATTTGTGCGCAAAAAGTCTATGAAATTGATTAACTATTTGTAATTATTATTACTATTTATGTTTAAAATCTCATCTCAAATGCTATTATAATTCCTAAGAGTGCTATCGATTAGTAATTTATGATTGCAATTGCTTTTAAATTTAATGCTTCGAAGTCTACGGTTTCAAACAAAACGATTATTTTATGATTCAATTATTTATTTGCTATATATTTGGTGCGATATAAAGGCTGAATAATGATTAAAAAATAATAATAAAAAGCTTTTAAAACAATAATTGTCTTCAAATGTCTTTGTAATAACTGTTCGTATTGTGTATTAAAACACTTGAAAAGTATTTGTTTGCAAAGTTTGTTAAATATAATTTTAATTTTTGATATTACAGTAAAACTCGGTGTCAATAGTGTACTGCGCCTACAAACACACACACATCAACACATTATTTGTCAATTGTATAACTATTTGTGTACACAAATCGGTGCTTCACTATAACGAGACTACTATTACGACAAATTATTAGTACTATTGCGACATATTTCACACAATTCAGACTCACGAGTATGTAATGAGTACTGTATTTTTGGTAGTAGTTATAGAATCTGGAATACTGTTTACAATATCATTGGGTTGTTTACTATAACAGTATACACACTAATGTTTGTACACTAATATCAGTAGTTTAGTAATACTGTACCTTAGAATATCGCATAGGACTGGTTTACATAATATGAATAACATGTGATATGAATAGAATAGCGTAAGAATCCACAAGTCTTTCTGTACACAAATGAGAGAGAAGTTCACTATTTTAAGAGTTAACTGTAATCATAATACTTTTATTTTTTAAATCACTATTTCTATTGAAAATTTACTCCAATATTTACTGTTTGTCTTAATACGGATTATCTAAAAGTATTTATTTAATACATTATTGATAATTGATAATCAGTATAATTAGTGTCTAAATCCCATATCTGTTGCATATTAACACACAAT
This sequence comes from Oppiella nova, assembly GCA_905397405.1. NCBI lineage: Eukaryota > Metazoa > Arthropoda > Arachnida > Sarcoptiformes > Oppiidae > Oppiella > Oppiella nova. The sequence continues at coordinate 9,457 of CAJPVJ010002109.1, forward strand.
CACTACTGAATGTGCCATTAATTTATCACTTGTGATGCAAATCATTGTTTTTAACTTATAAAATGTTTCATTATAAATGTATCGATCGATCAAAAGCTTATGAAATCTGATATAAAAATCTAAACTTTATTTCACTCGATATATCAAAATCTTTTTCTCATTAAATATATTTTTCCCATTTTATTACTCAAATAAAAATCCATTTTTCATTTCAAACTAAATCTCGATTCAAATTATTTTAAAATTGATTTCAATTTAACTCAAAGAAAGGAGAGAGAGAGAGAGAGAGAGAGAGATGGCTTTTAAGGCAAATAATTTTATTAATTTTAAATACATTTAAACAAAACACTGATAACTATCTAATTATCGGCGCCCTCTTTGGACACTTGTTTATCGGCAGCTTTGGCCGAACTCTTGTCGAGTATATCCTTATCCTCCCGTTCCCTCTCCATGGCCTCATTGGCCAACGCCTGGAGCCTCTCGAGTGTCAACTTCTGTCTCTCCTGTTTCCTCTGCGCTCTCAACACTTTCTTGAGCTCTTCGTCCCTCTTAACCAACGCCTCCTCGAAGCGAGGGTCCGATGGGTCCAACTCGTAGCCCACAAACTCCCGGACCTCCTGAACCAACCGCTCCTTTTTGGCCTTCTCTTCGTCCCTCTCTTTATACATCTGCTTATGTTTGGCCCAAAACTCGGCCTTAATTTTAGGCAATTTCTTCAGATTCTCCGTCACCTCCTTCTCGCGCAGTCTTCGCTTTTCTGCCTCCCGTTCCCTCTGAGCCCTCACCTCATCCGTCATCTCCTGCAATGGCTTACAGAAGACCCGTTCGTAACTCTTGAGGTCTTGGAGTTCATCCCTCGAGGGCCACATCACTCCCGGCTTCAGACCAGACGCCCGGCCGTAGAGGGCGTACCGCTTGCGGACGGCCGGCGCCTTCATTTGGTGCAAGAACTTGATGTCCGGGATGTCCTTCAGTGTCAACTGTGCCCTCACGAGTGGCGGCAAATTAGACTTGTCTCGGATGGCCAGCACCTGGTCTTCGGTGAGCGCGAGCTGACGGCGCGCCTCTTCCTCCGGAGTCTCCATTGGTATCAATTCATCGGCGCTTTTGTCGGTCTTCTTCTTGCCTCCGAAACCAAAGATACCTCGAGTGGTGGTCGCCATCAGAGGTGATGATAATGGCAGCGATGGTCGGGTCCAGTGATACGCTGTTTGCGGCGGTGATAGAGATGATAGTGATGTCATGAGGTGTGGTCTGAGTCTAAGACATGATTGGCATAGACTTTGCGGTGAATTCATGGCTTAATTCGAGAGATCAATTGGTCCTCAACTCAGTCATCGATGGTTTGAAAATATCTTAAGACACAGACATTGAGTGCACTGTTTTGTATACAAAAGTCACGTGTCTATCAAAAACCCAGGCTTTGAAACTGAACTCAATTTACTGATCAATTGAAAAGCGATTAAAACTTTTCTTTTCAATNTGAAAATATCTTAAGACACAGACATTGAGTGCACTGTTTTGTATACAAAAGTCACGTGTCTATCAAAAACCCAGGCTTTGAAACTGAACTCAATTTACTGATCAATTGAAAAGCGATTAAAACTTTTCTTTTCAATGTTTTCCTGCCATTCAATTGGTTTTGTATTTGTGGACATAATTTAGTAGTTTTTAAAACTAATTTCAATTGAAATTGTTTTTAATAAATAATCAAAACATGAATCGTTTGCGTGAAGTGTGACATACTTTACGTGACGTACAGCACGTATGGCCCACACTGTAGTGAGTGCTGCGGTGAGACATTACATCCCTTTCCTGTTGAACGATGTCTAACACGTAAGTTGTGTTTAGTTTGCCTTTTCATTGCAATTACTTTTAATTCAATTGTAATCACTATTTGAGGGCACCGTTAGTCCCCTCACGACCCCTAAACCCATTGACTGTCCGATAGTTGCAGTGATTATTGAATTAATAGTGTTTTGAGTCGTTTTAGCATTGAGTTGAACGCCGACACAAAACACGTGTTTTTTGTGTTGATTTGATTCATTGGATTAATTGATTGTCTTTTGTCTGATCGGATGGACAGTAAGAGTGCACCGAAGACCGGGTCTGCGGCCCCGACCGGCACTAAAGTCCCGACGGTTCCCGAGACTATCCTCAAG
>CAJPVJ010002110.1:0-13995 GCA_905397405.1 Oppiella nova
CGAGGTCACAGGACAATATACGTGACATATTCGGACTCAGGGTTAAATTTTCTATAAGAATTAATCATAATATCCCGGGTGCCAGCTTAGGCCGAATCCGACCTTATCCTTGTTATTTTATTGAAAAATTATATAATCCTGTATTTCAATATTATTTTTATTATACACATTAATATTTTAAAAGTAATTTGACAATTATTTGTATAATGATTTAAAATTTTGTTTAATAAACTTAATACAATTAAAATAACTTAATTTAACTTATTTAAAATAATCTAAATAAAATGGAATCGATTTTGAAATTATTATAGATAAAATAAATACACAATTTTATATCATTTTATTCAAATATTTGTAATTTTAAATAACAATTAATTATAAAAATTTAATCTTTTTAATCAAAGGATAATTCTTTATACTGTATACTTAATTTTATATATTTTGTGAACTAATAAAAATTATGGATGTTTCAACATAAATTTTAAAGTATTATTCGCATTTATTTTTCTCTTTATCCCATTTGCCACTGTCGCATAGACATTTAGTAGGATTAGTGGGATCAGGATGGGTAGTTTTAACACAGTCACATGCTAATTCTTTATCAATCCATTCTTTCATCTCTTCACAATTACACGTTTTGGTTTTATCGTCCCATTTCAGGTCAGTATAGCACAGACATTTTTTAGGGTCAGCCGGATCTTTATGGGCTTTGACATCACAAACACATGCTTTCGCAGTCGTCCCAATGAGAAATCTTTGGACATGCTTTCGGATCCGCCACACATGCCTTTGTAGTGTCATCCCATTGAAGCCCATCATCGCACAGACATTCATTAGGGTGAGTCGGATCATGGTGGGCTTTGTCATCACAAACGCATTTCTTCCTAATATTGTCATAATGAAAAATCTTTGGACATACCGTGGGCTCCAAACACGCCTGTCTAGTGTCATCCCATGAAAGCCCTGTATCGCACAGACATTTCTAAGGGTCAGCCGGATCTTTATGTGCTTTTGTATCACATACACATGCCTTTGTTGTGTCGTCCCAATGAGATATCTTTGGGCATGCTTTGGGATGAACACAAGCCTTTACAGTGTCATCCCATTGAAGTCCATAATCACACTGACATTTCGTAGGGTCAGCCGGGTCTTTATGTGCTTTGGTATCCACGCACGCATTCGTGGTGACATCCCATGTGAGCCCAGAGTCGCAGACACATACGAGAAGTCGGTTCCTCGTGTGCCTTAGCATCAGAAACACATTTATTTTGCGTATCGTCCCAATGGGATATTGGTTGACAATTTTGAAACTCCCGTTCAGGTATTTGATATAAATCCCTATTCCCGTAATTAAAGCATTGGACATTTTTCAGATATTTTGATGCAACAGGATGTTTGTTATATATCCAGCTAATTGACGTATATCCCACCCAGGTACATGTTATTCGGTTATTCTTCAAATTAATTGTAATGTTTGTCTTATCTGATTCGGCATATTTGCGAAAAGTGTCCTGGGTAAGTGCGTTTATTACCAAGGCCAGACTGTTTAACATGGATTTCTGTTAATTTATTATTACGTAAGTTTAGAATTAACGGATTGTTTGTTGAAAATTGTAGATTATTTTCATTTACTTCAGCGATTAGATTATATTCTAAATGAATTGTAGTCAGATAATATTTTCGACGTAATTCATCAGTGTCAATTTTTGATATTTTATTTCTAATTAAATTGAGTTTCCAATTTGTGAAAATTAGTTAAATCCGGTATGTCATCAAGGTTGGAGTTTATTATCTCGAATCTTATGATATCATAAAGTGACAAGCTAGATAAAAGTTGATTTACATTGATAATTTCTTTTCCATCATTTTTATGGACATCATTCAATGAGATCGAAGTTAAACTGTTTCTCAATGTTGTCGTAATGAACGAAAAGTCGGGTATATTTGAATATTTAATTGAAATGGTCTTGGCAATAATATTGTTTAATTTAATTTGATGAGGGTTATTTAAGCCTTCGAGAGTTATTGTTTCGAATTCAATTACTTATTTAAGAACCGGAAATATTGTTGTACCAGGGCCACAATACAATTCCCTTAGTTCCTTTTTACATTCACATTCACCAAGGTTTTCTGGTAGAGGGCATTCAAATGGTGTTTGGCAATATATAATTGCTACGTAACAAAATAATACTACGATTCCTGTATATCAAATATAAAAATAAATAAAATTATTCTTACTTATTGTCATATAATTTATATATTACTAATAGTTAAAATAGTTATTTAAGATATGGTCAATATTAAAGTAATATATAAACAATTGATTTTAATAATTAAAATATTCCTAATATAAAATTGTATATTTAAGGTTTAATTAAAATATTAAACCATCTAGTTAAGTTAACTTGTTTTATTTTATAATAATAAATCATAACATTAAGAATTAATAATTTAACTATATTTTAAGACAATTATTTTAAAATATATATAACGGCTACAATAAATTAAATCAATTTATTAAGTAATAATTAAAAATACACCATAGTTAAATAAATAAGTAATATACTATTATTTGCACTAACCTTTCATTTTAAAAGCTTCAAATATTTTTAACACTATATCAGGAAACATTCTTGAATAAGATATTTTATACTCTGACTCTAAACATAAATGAATATTGCGAATTCTTAGCAAGTTCAAAGTATAAAATTAAGATAATAAATATTGATAAATAAAATATAACCTTTTAAGAATTGATAATACTAATAAGTCTTGGGTGTTTGTATTAAATAAATTGGCAACGCAAACAATTTTCACAATACAGTACCACATTTTAAATTATATATAGATAAATTGAAAATGATTTCAACATTAATTTTTGGTTCATTAATATGATTAAATGACTAATAATAATCTAGCTAAGATAAATTAACAGTTATTAAATCATACAATCACATATAATGAAGTAATTTAAAATTATTCTGATGACTCATATTACATATTATACATTAAACAATGTTTATAAATAAGTAACCTTGCATATACTAGTATTAAATTATTAACACTACTTAACTTAATCTTCACAAACAAAAATAGATTACATTTAAATTGTAAAATTTAAATTTAAACATTAATAAAATATTTTGTATTAACTTTAAAAATTAGTTGTAATAAAATTGTAAGGTTTATTATAATAAATTTTAATAATTAAATCAAATGATATATTTTCTGTCATAATTCCTTAAGTACTAAGAAACAAATAATTACATTTATGAAAATAATTACAAAAACAAAGTTAAAATAAGTCAAAACAATAACATACATCAAATGTTTATTTATCACTAAAATTTAGAAATGTTAAATTATTATATAATTATCAAAAATTGTTAGTAAATTTTAAAACTTTATTTATATTTAGTAGTATAAGAATGTATTTACTTGAGGCAAAATGCAATTATAACATTTTCCGTCATTTATAGATAATGATTAGCGAGGGAGATTAAAACTGTATTAAATCGTTTGATATTATACGGCAGTTTCATTTTTAAATTTTATTTATTTAATCGTAATTCATTCAGAGTTAATTTATTTTGTAATTTATTGATCAATTCTGCTGTATCAATTAATAATTTTTTATCTGAATACTTTATGTATTAATTAATTTTATATAACACAATATATTATATATATTCAATTAAATACATGTATTACTAGTTTGATCCCAATGTTTTCCGGAGTCACAAATACATTTCATGATATCTTTATCACGATAAGCACCGGTAACACAAAGACATTTCCTTTCGGTATCGACCCAATGGGATATCGGGTCGCATACACACATCATAGTGTCTTTATCGCGATGAGCACCGGGATCGGCAGTCCTGCTGTGTATCATCCCAATGCGATATAATTGGGCAGTTGTTATCAATGCATATCTTTTTAACAACATCCCAGTGTTTACCACAAATACAAATGCATTTATTTGTAGCTGGATCCACTTGTGCATCTTTATCGCGAACACATTTCTTGGCGGTTATATAGTAATGGGATATTGGATCGCAATTATCAGCAACGCATTTTTTAATTGTATCATCATAATGTGTACTCGATTCGCATACGCATTTGGTTGGATCAGTTGGATCAGTATGAGACTCGGTATCGCAAACACATTTCTTGGTGATATCGTCCCAATGTGAAAGTACTGGGCACGACGATGGTTCAGTTGTGCATTTTTTTGTTTTTTCGTCCCAATGAGACCCTGTATCACATACGCACTTGTGGGTGGTCTTATCTTCGTGAGCACCGGTATCGCAAATGCATTTCTTTTGAGTATCGTCCCAATGGGATATCGGTTCGCAACTATGACCTTGAAGTTCGGATTCCGATATATTATACAGGTCTCGATTTTCAAAATTAAAACATTGCACGTGAAGTAAATGTTTAGCTGCATCAGGGTGCTTATCAAATATCCATTTTACGCTTGTATAACCTTCCCACGTACATGTGATTCTATTATGATCAAAGTTAATTATTATGTTAGGTGCAGTAGTCTCTCCAAATTTTCCAAATCTGTCGAGGGTAAGTGCGTTGGTATCATTATTGCTTAAATCTATATTAAGTGGTTTACCATTATTATGCAACCGTGATTGTTTAATTAAAAATTCGGTAATTTTATTAAACCCCAAACTAACTTGCAAAGGTCCAGTCGTGCTAAAATTTAAGGCGTTAACGCCAATCTCTTGAATAATATTATTTTCTAAATTTACCAATGTTAGTGTTTTGATTTTCTGAAATTTATTATTATCCAATTTTGTAATTTTATTATTGTTTAAACTTAATGTTTGCAAATTTTCAAATTTGTTGAAATCTGGAACATCTTCAAGGTTTGAATTTATTAAGTCAATGTTTGATACTTGTTTTGGTGTTAATAATGATGTGAGCTGGTCCACATTGATTGTTGCCCTCATGACATCACGATGCACATTATTAATCGATACGCTAGTTAAATTGTTTTGTAATTTATCTGATATGAAGTTAAAATCATTTAGAAACGAATTCTTAATGTTTAGAACTTTAGCAACCACCTTGCTAAGATTAATATCTGCAGGGTTCATGAGACCATCAAGAGTTATAATTTCAAAAACATGTTCCGATGCCTTAATCACTGGAAATATGGTTGTCCCCGGACCGCAGTATAGCTCTCTCGTTGCTTTCTTACACACGCATTCACCAAGTTCCTCTCTGTACGGACATTCAAAATCACCGTAGCAACTTGCAATTGTAAGCAAAAATATAAAAATACCTGTTGTAAATAAATATTTTAAAAATATTTCCAAAATATTTGTAATGTAAATTAAAAATTTAGTATTATATAATATTATTTTAACAAAAACTATATTAAAATGCTGGAAATTTATTATTTGCACAAAATGTCAATCATGGTAATTGTTTTAGTTTTAATACATGCATATCTGAGTTTAGTATATAAAAATCGCAATTATCTGACAGCACAAGCATTGATTCAATTGATAATTGTGGATAATGGCAATAATACTGTATTACTATCGTATTACGCAAATTTGACATGCACACATTAAAACTAAAATTATGACCATGTTAGGCATTTTGTGAAAGTTTTAAAAATTACACTTAAAATTTTAATAAATTTTAAGCATTATAAAATGTTCTACTAATAACGCAGCTTTTTAAATTGCGATTACTAAAAAACTACCAATGAGATTTGAACTTAGTCAAAAAGAAAATAATTAGAAATATATGTGGTTTTGTTATTCATGTTTTTCAACCTTTTAAAGTACTAAGGCGTATAGAAAATTATTAATCATATGATTAAATGATTAAATTTCTCTCAAAAAATTAATAAAATTAACATTTTGAATTTTAAAAATATCTCGAGAAATAACTCTGTGACATCTCCCAGAGCAGTTATTTCTTGAAGGTATCATTTTAATATATAAAGGTTATATCATATAAAGATATCAAAATAAAAATAATAACATATCGATAATAATTATATAATTTAAGAGAAATATTAATTAATTAATAAACTATTAAAATAGTTAATTATACAAAAAAAATTTGTTAGTTTTTCACGAACACAAACAATATTTGATATTTAATGTTTATTGTTTTATTAATACAATTATTATAAATTTTTTAATAAAGATTTTCAGTATTTAGTAAAACTCTAGGATGAAATGTAAAAGTTACTTTATTTTAATCTCTAGCATAATTTTTAAAAATTTCATCTTATCTATAATGACCAAAATTTCTAAAATATAACATTGATTTCTATACATTTATTTCCTGGACTTCCTTACCTCCAGGTCACACCTCAAATTTTAACCTGGAGTCTGACCTCGATTCTGGTAAAGCCAGGTCAATCCTGAAGGTTTGGAAACCCTATTCATATTAAATAGAGTCAATAGAATTTGTTATTTCTATTTCAAAAATGTGAATGTGATCAAATTTTAAGTGAATTTAACATATTATTTTATTTTATTTCTCAACATTAGTCAATTAAAAATGTTAATTATGTTAACTATTTATGACAACTATAACAATTAAATTTAGTTTCAAGAATCAAACTCATATGATTCACACTTGTAAACTTAAATATTAATTATTACATAATAATTAATTTCATTAATATTTAAAGGTAAAAATGATTGGCTAAAATAATAGGTATGCATTTGCTGAACATTTTCAATTCTACAAAATAATTAGTTAATTATTAATATTTTGTATCAGTATAATAATTTATTAATAGAATAGATTAAGCAATAATCTCCTTAAACTATTGATAATATAAAATAGAATAAATATATTTTAATTAATAAAGTTTTCATAAACAAAAACGTAAATATGAAATAGCAAATTTATTTTATAATTTTTTAATTTAATAGATAAAATTGTATAACAACTATAAATATTTAGTAAAGTAAATAGTTATTATATATTTCATTAAATTGTATTAAAATTAAAACCAGCTTACCCTTCATAGCAGTGACCAAATAATAAACAAAATAAATATGATGATAAAAATTAAAGTGAATAACTTAATTATATTCCTGTTGCTTTTATGTGAAATCCATATCATAATCCCGAAAAAAAATTTATCTAATAAAAGTTCTTAAACAATTTTGAAATGCACTTTAATGTTGAATAAAACTATATATTACACATTGCCAATGGCACAATGTGACATTGGTGATATAACTTAACGCCTTAAATGTGATTACTAATTTAACGTAGGTTAATTTGAAAATATCACTTTTGATAAGACACTAATTGAAGTTATTGAATTTCATATTTTCATTAATTAATCTTTTTGTCATTTATTCTATTAGTAACTTATTAGAATTTAGCAATGTGTGGAAACGCTTGTTTTAATGTGTTTATATAAAAAAAACTAAACTCAATTTAGAAAGTTTATGTAAATAAATTTAAAAAATGAAACTTATTTCTATTTATAAACTTAAAATGATTTTTAAAATTAACCAAGCTAAAACATCCTAAAACATATACCAGTGCATCAAATAAATTGAAACATTAAATATTACCGTGAAGAATCAAAGGGATAATAATAAAATATCAGATATTTGAAAACCTTTAAACCTTGGAATTTAATACTGTAAACCTTGAATGTTGTTTGATTTGATTAATTAAACTAGTTTATTCCAGATAACACTTAAATGGAAATATTGAAAATTGATTTATACTTGAGACCAATTAATAAAAGATTATTTATTTAACTTATTTTTGTAAACACCTTATATTAAATTATTTAAAAATATATTTTTGATAGAAAGTATTTAATTCTTTATTAACAATTTAAGTAATTTATATATTTTAATTCTATTCAAATTGTTTTTAAACTAAATAATATGTCTTGAAAACTTAATTGCTATTAATATATCAATAATTTTTTATTACATGAAATATAATACATTATAATATAAATTCATTTAGTATTTTAATTAATCATAAAGTTGTAAATTTAATAATTATATTATTTGATTAATATGTTTAAATTTTAAACAAATTTGTTTATACGTGTTTAAAAAAGTGGGACAAAATTTTAGTATATACAACTATCATATATAATAAATATATACACTATATCTATACAATAATTAATCTATATAATATATAATAATTTTATTGATTTTAGTATATAATAAATTGAAATAGTAGCCTTGAAACTTAAACTTATACTGTATATTCAATGTATTGTTAATTCATTATTAACCAAGGTAAATTGGTTACCATTAGTTCAAAGCTACTCTGCAATTTATTATACATGTTATTAATTAATATTTATAATCATATTTTAAAAGGGCAAATAATCTTAAAATTTACGTATTCATACATAAATATTTTTATTAAAATAAGTTTAAAATAATTTACTAATTGGTCTACGGCAAAGCATTATCCAGGACAATTAGAATTCTTAAAGATTAAAATATTTAATTGAACCATTTAGATTATATAGTGTTAATATCTCTTGTTAAGGGGAAGTTTAGTATTCACAAATTAATTTAAGATTTAATACATAGGCTAAGAACCTCAGAATCCGGTAGCTACGTACGATTTGAATAGACCTCATAAATTGAATCATTTTTATTTATAATATCCATTCAACACTTTTTACTTTTTAAATAAATACATCGATTACAATTTATTTTGATCATTAATAATATGAATATTTTAAAAATTTTAGTCATTAACAGTAAATAACTCATAATTCAGCCAAATATTTTGTTAAAAAAGATTTTTTGTTTGACTTAAATATAATTTATCAACATTAGTAATAAAAGATTTATCATATTAATCGATGAATTGGTTTAAAAAGTAAAAAGTGTTGAATAAATATTATAAATAAAAATGACTCGATTTATGTGGTCTAATAAATCCGTACGTCGCTACCGGATCCTGAGGTTCCTAACCTAGGCTTTAATTAGTCATTGAAAGGGTAAAGATTTCTATTTCGTATAACGTTGCAGTCGTTATGTGTTAGTAAATTAGATCTAGTAATGGTAGTAGGTAACTTTTAAATTAACTTAAAATAGTACGACTTTAACAAGAGATGTCAATATAATGGGTGGTAGGCGAATGAAGCAGCTTTTGAATTTACCAGTGACATTTTAATCTAATCAAAGGGAAAATAATCAGAAATATGTGCTTATTAATGAATTTCAAAGGATATGGTCGAAATTCTCCTAAGCTGGAATTTTAGATTTGTTGATTGGACCTCCCCCACACCAATAACCACAAAAACAGACCTCCACACCAAAGAGTTTCACACTGGCTTCGAGTTCTACGACATATCGCTTAGCAGACAACCCAACCCGTACGTACCCTTTTGGGCACTGGTTCGTCGGTTACAGCGATATCAATGGCCACTGCGCGACGACTCGGTCTTACACCCGGGGCACAAACCAGAACATTTAGACACCCCGACGGACAAACCCAATCACGCGAACCCCGCTCGTACTGGTGGCCGACTCGTGATATCGACGTCACCAGACACATCAGGTCATGCCATATGTGTGCCATCTTGAACACACCAAACTCTTTGTGTGGAGGAGGTCTGTTTTTGTGGTTGTTATTGGTGTGGGGGAGGTCGGTAGAGGGGTTTGGTGTGAAGGTGTGGTAATAAGTCTTAGCTAAGTTGTTTGAAGGCTAGACTCATTTATGATTTGACTTATATTTGAGTTAATCACATTTTATATATAAATTATGTATAAAATAGAATTATTTCGTGATATATTAAGTTTTTGATATTTTAAGTAATGAAATCATAATCTGTATTAAATTCCCTATTGAATTGATATATCACATGTCAATATTTATTATGAAAAATATTCCCGGTAAATGTGGTCACTGCGGCCGAACCCGAGGTCACAGGACAATATAAATTACATATTCGGACTCAGAATTGAATGGGCTTTCATTTCCAATCAACAAAAATGCCAGCGTAGGAAATTCATAATGCTTTTATGACAGTATCCTTTAGAAGGTATAAAGAATATAGAAAAATTTTCTAAATTATAAACTTTTATAATTATAATTATATACCGGATTCCTCTCAAAAAATTAACAAAAATCACATTTTGAATTTTTTTATGACCTCAAGAAATAACTTTTCTAACTTGTACCAGTTGCAATATTTTCTCTTTTTCTACATTACAAATGATGATATAACAAAAAATCAATAAATATGAGATATCCCAAACTAATAATTGATTACAATCAAGATATAGATAAATTATAAAATATGTAAGTAAAATATAAATATTTCATTATTCATGATCACTAGTGTACTTACGGCTTACGTGTGCATTGTCTACACTTTGACATGTATCCCCTTTCTTTGTCATACCATCTTTACAACCATCAGGATTACATACTTACCTTGTGGAATTCAATATGAATCCCGTTTTGCATTCACATTTATCGCCGCTTTGATGAGCATTGTCTACACATTGACATGTATCTCCTTTCTTTACCATTGCATCTTTGCAACCGTCTGGTTTACATATTTTATTTGGTTCATCTATAATATATCCCAAATCGCAATCACATTTGGTTTCAGTTACTATGTGCTTTGTTGAAACAGACATTTTGTTCCTTTTAATTCAGAGGCTCCTTCACATTTTGGATTTCCACATGATTTTGTACCATTTTTCCATTTTTCACCACCTTTGCATTTACAATAAAATTCGACATTTCCGCTATCAGTTACGGAACATTTGTTTTCAATTCCTTTATGATCTTTAACGCAATCGATTCCTTGAATTACTTTTTTATCTCCTACTTTTTTTGACTTCAAAACACGGGTCATTTACATCAACCATTTGCAGTGTAAACAAATTTACTTTTACTAAATCGTATGTAACTTTTATACCGACTCTAAATACTGAATTGTTTCCGATGTTAATTGTTTCTTCAATAGCATTGGTAAATGAATCAGGATCCTAAATTGAAATTAAAAACTTATATTTTAAGCAACTAAACCATATATTTTTTATACAAACCCCTGATTTCTTTGGGTCACCATATATTTTATGTGTAGGTTCGGTGGTTTCTTTCATGTTCTCGTCGTAAGTAATTAATTTAATTGCAAACCCTTTTTTATTTTCTGATTTTAACTGTAACCTTATTGTATTATTAGTGCTCTTTGTAATCCACTCGCTAATAAGAATATTCTCCAAATTTTTTTGGACAATTTCTGTATTCGCTAAATTGTGAAAGAAAATTTATTAAAATATAAAAAGTAAACTATTTTTTAATTTTACATTGAGTGTTGAATGTTATTCCATTTTTATCCAATGTCCAAAATTTCCTCGCTCCGATTGTTATGGGCCATTGTTCAGCAAGTAATCCAAAACTTTGTGGCAAGTACCTTTCATCGCCTAAATTAACTTTTAGACCAAGTACAGAATTAATATTAGCGGCAACACGTACATCGCCAGTGGTTTTCAGTATCAATGGAAAATCGGGTTTAATCTTTTTCTCCTTGGTTAAATCCGATATGCATAGGTCTTGTTGATTTAAATCATCATCATAAAGTTGATTTTTAAAAGTTAACGGAGTAGCATCAGGATATGTGAGTGTAAATTGTTTAGCATTCGGATTCATGTAATTGTTGATTGTAAAACAAACGTCGTTGACTTCTAACTTGCTGAAATTAAATTTTAAATCTAGTGCATCTGACGAAGGTGCATATATTGGGAGGGTGTAATTGTGTTTTATATCCAGCCCGCTCCAAAAGTTTGGTAAAGTTTCGTCTTTATATGGATCAGGTTTAAGTTTCATTAAAAATAAATTGCAATTTTCCTGGGTGTTGTCCGAACAATCAAGTGTCTTTCCTTTATAAATAATTAATGACTAGCACCTATATTATATATGAATTATATGATTGATCTTATATTAATATTATGAATTTGTTATAATTTATTTATTACATAAAAAATTAAAATTTGTTTTATTAAATTTGTACTTCTAACTATGCAGTGTGTTTTATTAAATTAAATTGACTATAATTAAATTCTATGTATTTGTAACGAATTATATACAGCGTGTTTCACCAGTAGCGGATAAAGGTTCAGGCTCATATCTCCAAAACGTAAAAGTGTCCGATGGCTCAGAGAAAGAGAATTTAACCATCTTTCAAATGGTGTATCACTCGTTAATGTCGGATTTATATTTCTTGAATTATTGTTAAATATATTAAATTAATATAAATGTCGAGTTATGGTATCGAATCCAATTATGTAATTGTGATTAATATTAATTTAATATATTTAACAATAATTCAAGAAATATAAATCCGACATTAACGAGTGATACACCATTTGAAAGATTGTTAAATTCTCTTTCTCTGAGCCATTGGACACTTTTACTTTGCTACTATTCTATTGTTATTAATAATTGATTGAAAATTTGCCATTGATATTTCCATAAAGTTTCTTGATTTTCAAAGTTGATTTGTGAATAAACCATAAGTGGGAGCTAGGTGGTCTTGGTGCCATATGAAAGGGCATACATTCCTTTATAGAACTGCTATATATTGTATTGACTTTGCTAATTTGGTTTATTGTGTAACCCATGTCTGCAAGAATGTCCATAGAAATAGTATTAATAATGATAGTATAATAGTGATATATGGGTAAAAAAAATTTGCCATATTTTCTAGTTTCAAACTCCATTTATAGAGTTTTGATATCAAATCTAGTTTTCGAGATATGAGCCTGAACTTTTATCCGCTACTGGTGAAACACGCAGTATATATATATTTATATTTTAAATAAGATTCTAAATATTTTAACAATTTAAAAATACGCATTAATACCGTTCGGATAGTTATGTTTAAAATATTAAATAATTTAAATGAAATACCTTATTAATATATCTTACTAGAATGAAAGATTTAAATTAATAAATCATATAATGTAAGAAAATAATTTAATTTACTCTTTTAAACCTTTAGATATTATGTGTATTTTGTTATATTTGTTAAGATTAGTTAGTAAATTTGTGATAATTAATTTCTGAACACAATTATATTAATACTAATAGTAATAGTATTAAATGTATAAAAAATATATAAATTCTCTTAATTTTCAATATTCTTAAATAATTAATACAAATGTTTCTTACGGTTTGTTATCGACATATTTAAATTGGTTTTGTGGGCATTGGCATTTATAGTCAGTCCCTGTACCTGGATCACAATATACATCTTCAAAAGGTTTAGCCGAGTTTGATGGAATTGCCGGAAATGTTTTGCATTTATCCTGAGCCTATGTAAAATTATTTAAAATGAATATATAAAATTCATCAAGTTACAAATAATTGTTATAATTACATCTTTCGAACAGGCACAAGTTTCCCCCTTAAATTCTCCAGTACAGCTACAATTATAATCAAGTGTAGTTGTGTATGTACATTTTCCACCATTTGTTGTAAGTAACGGAGCTGTGCACTGGGACCTGAATTAAATTAGCATAATCAATTAATTTTCATAAATGTTGTTTTAATTGTTTGTAAATATAATTGAAAAGAAACTAATAAATTATATTAAAAAGCATAGTTAATTTATAAATTATGAAACATACCCGTCCCATGATACAGTACCATCTTTATTAAGTGTACAATAGCATGAATAATTACTAGCCATAAAACTAGTGAAACATGTTAATTTAATTCCAGTGCATATGTCTGTGCCAGATTTCTGCACAAATAATTTTATTAAATTATTTTTAAAATTCTAAATAAACTTACCATACCTTAGTAGGAAACATCGAGTCACGAATCTCGATTGAGTGGTTCTAATTGTTATGATTAGTTAGCCAGTAACACCATTAACATTTTGAATTGATTAAACTTGGCGAATCAAGTAAACTAGCTTGCTAAATTCACGTTTAACTATCGCTGACATCCTCATTTTGTCATTGAAATTTAGTTGTATAT
>CAJPVJ010002111.1:0-11379 GCA_905397405.1 Oppiella nova
AATCTACACATTACTGGTTGTACTCAAAACATACAAATATGAAGTAAATAGGAAACACTTACACCACGAATATCCCAATAGCCGAGAGTGGGAGACATTTCTTATGAGTTATTGTTTAAAATAATAAAAATGCAAATTTCAATAACAATATAACCGAATAAATAATGATAAATGCTATATTAAATTAACAAATGAATTAAATGACACGGTTGAGTTTGAATATTGGTATGGTGAATGTGTTACCAACCGGTCTAAGGCATGCCCACAACTTATATAGTATATAATATATACTGTAGTAGTCTTTCATTTACAATACTTACAGGTGTTCTCCAATAGTTGGTCCCTAGATATCAAAATCATTGCAATTCTTGTTTTTATAATGTATTGTAAATTTTCAATGATAATGTTATAATAGAATATTGATAATAGCGACAATAAAATTTAAGCATAACATGAATAAGTTTGTTATTGAATTCTTGTATCATAATTTGTAAAATATAATTCATTATCAAATTGATAAGTTTTCAACAACTTCAGTTATTCAAATAAAGTAATTCTATGTAGCATTAACTGATTATAGATTTTATAGCAGTGAACATTTAATAATTTATAATGCCAATAAAACCTATTGTTTGTCCACTTTATCTATTTAAGTTAGTGCTCCAATAGTACAGTGCATCTAATCTTAGATTAAATGCATATTCAGTGTATTTTTGCTAAATCTTATTTACTTGCACAACTTATTACATACAAAATTAGACTTCATTCAAATAATACTATAATTATTTGTATTTTAACATTGAATTTTGATTTTGATTTCAACAAATTCTTTATGTATTACATATAAACGTATAAATGTTTTTGTGCAATCAATTGTAACCACCTCTCAAATATAATCTATTTAATATTATAAATGCAATTCTAATTGATATAAAGTATTAATCATGAAAATTTTACAATATAATAATACTGTTCAAGCTAAATCATTGTATTCCTCGTTCATATTTAAATATTAAACTAAAATAAAATACAGTATACTGTATTATAATAAAATATACACTATAATTCTAAAATCCAATAATTCAATTTAAATATCATTTAAATTTAATGTTTAAATCGTGTCACAAATTTATATTCATGTGAATTTTATGGAAAGACATGAATTTAAATACATAGATTTAAATCTATACATAATTTAAAAGTCATGAAATTGTGTAAAATACAATACGATATATACCGGTATATTCTTAGTTTTGACAAGTTTAATAAAAATATTTATAATTCAAATAAAATATATAAAAAATTTAATAGTAAAATATGTTTTTTTGTAATTTCATGAGAATTGCTTCCCAAATTGAAAAATCAAAATAATTATTGTAATTTTTTATTAGAGTACTTGAAATTTTAGGTTTACTTATACCGCACTTTTATTTAATATCGACAATAGTTTCAAGTACTATAAAATTAGACATTAACTATACTTTCCAAATGCAAAATGATTAATGATTTGTGGGAAGAATACCATTGAATCGTGTGATTGAATTAGAGATGAGTACTTAATTTGAAGACACGTTTTTGTTAAACGATTTGCTTCTCACTAACACAAAAGCAGTTGTTTTGCATTTACACAAAAAGATAGTATAAATAATTTGATTAATGAAATGAAAATACAATTACATAATTGAGTGCAAATAATAATGTGCTTTGTTTTCTCAAAATATAACTTTTATTTCAGAAAATATTTCAAATGCCAGAAAGAATAGGAGACTACAGAATATTATACTGTATATAATGTATGAATAGAGAAAATATTTGTATTTTTACACCCATTTGCAAAACTCGTGTCAAATAAATCCTTCACTTATAACAGAAAAATGCATTTACTTATGAATTCTTATATAATATTTGTGTTTCCATTAATAATACAGTAAGTTATCTAAATAATCAACAATCGAGTTATTATTAAAGTAGAAAATAAAGATATTGTTATTTATTTTAGTTCAACTTATTTTTATACTTTTTATATGAAATAATGATTAATCAAAATATAATTATAAGGATACAGAATATCAAATAAAAGTTAATTTCAATATTTTTCTGTTTTAAAACACTTTATTCATTTTGGGATCAAATGAGATGTATTTCTCAAATATTATACTTTGAAAAATCATTTAATTTCCGCCCCATTTAGCCATCGGACCATTGAAGGGGGTCTTAGGGTTACTCTTCAGATAGTTTGCAATTTGTGGCAAAGACTCCACTCTCTCGATGTACTTCTTGAGGTTATCCACTTTGGACACGATCTCAGGCGCCAAAGCATTCAATTTATCCAAGATTTCGTAAGCAAGGAAATCCACATAAGTCACACTCTCTCCTAGTTTGCACACAATTTACAAATAATTGAGTCAACAAACTGTGAAACCATGAAAATATGATTGAATACCTGCGAGGAAGGGTCTGTCGCCCAGGAATTTGCTCAACAGCTCCAGACTTTGAGGCAAATTCTTGAGATAATCCACTTTGAGGGTCTCGAAGTTGGGGTCATAACAGATACGAACGACGCCGGTGTTGATGTCCACCAATTGCTGTTCAACCAGATCTACGCGCAGTTTTTCGGCATCGGTCTGACCACTGAGTTTGGCCTTACGGGCCACGTGTCGAAGGATAGCCACACTTTGGGTCAACTTTAGGTCGCCGTCCAAATAGTAGGGCAACTGTCCAGCAAATTACCATTCATTTAGTAAATTCATACAAAATACACTACATTTTTGTTACTAAAGCACTGATGTATTGCTAATTTGGATAGAAATAACTTACTAATTATAGCTGATGTTAATTAACTTACTTTTAAAGAATAAAAAATAAATAAATGGCATTCCTATTTCATTTATCATTAATCAAATGTATTTTAATTTCTAATGCAATTTTTAATTTAATTAAAAAGTGGAAATAATACAGACTTTTATTGAACTTCATATCTGTATTAGGACTTTAGTCTTTAGTCTAGGAGTCTTACTTAGTCTAGGAGTTGGTATCTTAGATAACTATGCAGTGGTTTACTAGTACTTGTGTTATAGTAAAAATTGCAATAAAGTTATATAACACTTGAAATTCTATGTAAAGTATAGGAATCCTTTTATACAGTATAACAGCTATTGTTTCAATAGATTATTAATTCAGTGATAAAATAACAGATATGGAAACAATATATGAACCCACAATTCAAGGCTATGCCATAATTACAAGTGAATACAAAAAAAAGTGAATAAGTTAGCAATGCTGAGTATTACCGCAAATAATGATTACTTTCGTAAAAAAGAAAAAATCGAGAAATACATACATTGGGAAAGTCGAGGCCGAGGGTCTGTTTGTCATTAAGCCATTCAGTTCTATCAAATTCAGGCGCCGGTCCCAAAACATAACGTTTGTCCTCATATTCAGTGCCAGAATAGGCCAACAGTAGACGGATTGGTTGAGCCAACTGTTCATTAATTTAAATCATAGATAGTTTTAATTATCAAATTTATTACTATTTATTTATGGTTTAGTTTTCAAGTTTGTTTATTCATTTATTCAACTCTTAAAGCTATTTTTATATGAATACCTATTTAAATGTATAATAGGATTATAAACAATTTATTTGTTCAATGGATTTACGCTAGGACAGCAGATTATTAACTAAATAATACTGAAGGAAACATAATTTTAAACAAAAAGAGCAATATTCAGTTACTGTTTGCTGTCTCTTAAAATCAAACAATATATTATAGGAGTTATTTTGACTTATAACAAACTGTTTTTGGCATTTATTATACCACAGATTCTCCTATGTATTTAACGCTTCATTTAGTTATATTCAGACCACTATTCAAATATAAATAACAAAAAAATAAGTTTCGAAATCATTGAAAGCCCACGATTTTGTATTTGCATTACCAATGTATTCATAAATTTTAAATCGAGACATTCATTTGAATTAGTTATGCATTTGTATTGAGAATGATATAAAATATTCATTTGGAAAATAAGTTTTTAAATATTGTTTTTCTTAAAATTAATGTCTCAGCGAAACATCTGTTCATTTGCGATGACATGCAAACGATTGGCAAAAATGTGAATACAAAATGAAATGTGGTTTTAATTATAATTGAAAAACAATTTTCGTTTCAATATTAAGGTTACTATGAAAGGGTTTATATAACAGAATATAACAACGGTTTTCATACAAGAAGCTATAATTTGATGCGAAAATAAATTGCAAACAATATTTCATTCAAGTGTTAAAATGTATAAAAAATAAAATACATTTCCAAATAGTTACGGTAGACACGAGATATCAAATATTATACAGTATTCATGTAAAAAGTAAAACAAAAAGTGCAGACCGTCTGAAAAAGTGCTGTCAAATAGCAATAGTCATAGAAAAATGTGTATAACCTTAACCTCCCGGTGCGATCCCAAATAGCATAGGGTATCGTAAAACGAGAATTATTTTAATGTAAAAATTTTTGGGAATTTCTTTTCGGAAGATTTATTGAGCAAAAAATCATTTATATTTGTGTGTAAATCTTTTTGTTGTCTCTCTAACCGAAGAATTTTGGGATTTTTACTCTATTTTACGCCCAAAAAAAGTTTTTCAGATTTAGTTTTTCAATCATAGAAGCAATTGATTTGAGGCATAAAAACTTCATACCTTTAAAAGGTTAGCACCGGTAGTATAAGTAATGCTATCAAATAAGTTTTGTTCACTTTGTGCTCATTTTGTAACAAAAGTTATCAGATTATTTGTTTGATTAGCATATTTATTGCTAATAATAATTGGCTATTAAATCAAAATATTTGTTAATCACAAAACAATAAATAATGCAAATTATATTATTTGACAATTTGTCATGAATGGCATAAATAGCCAAGTTATTTATAGTTATTAATATAATTCTGATAGCTCAATTTGCACATAAATATGTAAAAATATATAGTTTAATCATTTGTCATTATAATTATTGCCATAAAATCATTTCCAATGACAAATAATACTAAAATTTAATGATATATTTGCAAAACAAGTATATTTTCTAAATATGGTATTATTTATGAGACATATTATTGATCTAGTCAATTCAATCATATATTTGTTTATTAATAATTTTGCTGTTTTTGTAAACAACTTAACATGATTGATCAGAAATTATGATTTAGGCATAGATATCAATTTAATTAAAAAATCTCTATACTAATAATGACTCCATAGTAAAATCATTATAAAATTCAATTTAAATAGTTATCATTATACAAACTTTCTGTATATAATATTTTACAATTTATGAATGCCAACCATTAATAAGCATGATAAATTGTAATCATTAATTTTTATCGTAAACAAGTATTCATATTAAATATCAAAAACCTAACCATCATATTAACAAGCATGGCTATCTAAATGAAAAATACAAATACATATGAATATAGGACTTACTCCACGAATATTCCAGTATCCAAGAGTTGGTGCCATTGTATTGAATGTGTAGTCAATTGAAACTCGAAATAATAGGTATAATCAAAATATTTGATGTTTTGCTTGCAATCAATGGAGACCTAATGACAGACAACACGAAGTCTGGGACTGAAGTGAATGAGTGCCGGCTTTCCCATAGAATACTCTGTTATATATGAAAAGGCAGTCCTCTTATCCCTTTAACACACACCCATTCCTACAGTCAATCCTCCGTACATTTCCACGAGTGACTCATTCACTCACAAAATATATCATCAAAATAGCTCTAAAACTAGTTTTCTATGAAATATTCAAATTATATACTCATTGTATGAAAAAATATACATGTATATTTGTTCAGATTTTCAAATTCAAACATAGGTTTGGATTTATGTGAGTATATGGTGAATATATTTATCAGGGACACCAACGTTAAACTGAACTACAGATTGTGCACAACTATATCACATATCATTGGTGAAACTTATTCTCATGAATTACTATTTCTATTTTTAACGATTCATTTATTCTTATATTAAAAAAGTTTGTAAAAGTTTTTCCATAAGTTTTTGAATGCTTTTTACTATCAGAGAAGACTGAATGCAAGACTAAATTAATGTCTGCAAACGAGTTGTTTGTATTGTTGTTGGCTTTCTGTAGTTGTTGTAGAAATGGTTTGATTAGGTCTCAGAGAATAGTGTCTCGTAAGTCATCCGAGACTTCAGTATTTGAGTTCAAACATACTGTTGGTTTGGTTTCAACGTCAATATTAGTCTTAGAGACGGACAATACAAATAGTCGTATATAATGTAATACCGATTAAAACCTATTATCTAATTAATTGTTAGGTTAGATATTTCAAATTAATAACATAAAGGCAATTGCAGAATGAGTTGTATGCATCTATTGCACCAAATATTAAACTAAATATTTAAAACTTTTATGTATGCAAATAATTTAAACTTATAGTAAAGTTATGCAGAATATTTCGTGTGTTTCCAACCTATTCTAAGTGCCAATGTCTGGGTTATACAGTACTCGTAAATTAGTTGTAAATCACTTTTCAAATTGTGCACTAGTGTTGCACTGAAAGTATTTACAAGTTTTATAACAAATTTATGCAATTTGACAATCAATTCATGGCAACAGATTTGTTTCATTGCAAGCAATACTTATATTATATAATATGTTTGATATACAAGTAATATATGCTTAAAGTTATCTATAATGTAGATTATCATTTATACCGATAATATTCACTTAACAGTAAAAAATATTTAACTTTGTATTAAAAATGTTATATCAAAAATTGATGCATTAATCAGCGATTTGCATGAAATTATTATATACACTATATTCTGTATACTGTATTATATTTTTGGGATAAATTGTTTATCGTTTTATTCTTGATATTTTATTATAAAATAATATTTTAATACTGGGCGTTTTATATAAATTATTAATTAAGATTATATTCGTTTGCTTTTAATGAGAAATGTAAATTAGCTACTTTTATGTTTTCGGTGCAAATAGTTTTGAGGATTATTTTTGTTAGTTTTATTATTTGAAAATCAAATCCCAGTTAATGTCACACGAAATCTTCAATATAATTTATAAAATGGTTTATTTATTTAAATTAGTTTTTATTCATTCAAATTCTGTATTTGGATTATATTTCATTTAATTTTACTTAATAAATAATAATTAATATACACAAAATAATTACTC
The DNA here is from genome assembly GCA_905397405.1 of Oppiella nova. Taxonomy (NCBI): domain Eukaryota; kingdom Metazoa; phylum Arthropoda; class Arachnida; order Sarcoptiformes; family Oppiidae; genus Oppiella; species Oppiella nova. The sequence continues at coordinate 7,223 of CAJPVJ010002111.1, forward strand.
AAAATTCAAATAAAATATGAAAATAATAACACTTTATAATTGATCATTTATAATGATAAGTGTTCATTTGATAAAACTAACTATTATATCAAAAACTAATATAAACAAATTAAATGTCACAAATTAAGTCAATGTCAAATTTTGTACTGTATTCATATGAATATTAAAATGATCTTAATACTATATAATTACTGTATTATAAATTTCAAACTTATCACTCATTGATTAAAATAATATTCATTTCATAAAACATTAAACTCAATGCACTGACTGTCATACGATGTACTGGATTGTGATAATTTAGGTGTAATTTAAGATAAATCTAATTATCGGTCATTTAATTAATTTAAAATTTCAAATTAAAATTATTCAACAAACCTTATCAATGAATATAAATTAAAAATTAAATTATAAAAATTTATTACATGATGTGTGAAGATTTGTGAATTTTAATTAAAATTTAGTAAAATTAAGATTCATAAATCTAACTATAAAATAGTAATTCTCTATTGTTTTTTATGACTTGATTTTTAGTTTAAAATTAAATTCTAGACATTTACCCAAAATGAATCTAAAAATAAGTGAAAATATATCAGTACTGTATATAAATTATAATTTCCTTATTTGAAAACTTTATGCAACATTTTAAATTGCATAATATTATTATGTTTTTTAAACAACAAAAAATTTCAAGAATAGCATATTAACACAAAGTCTATTAAAAGTAAACAAAAAATAATTTTAAAATATTTATATTTTCTAAATTCAATGTTATTTTAATTAACATTTTAATGACTCATATGTATTATATAATAACTCTTCAACATCTATATTCCCTTAAAAAGTTTTTCAATGACTTTCAAACGACTATTTAAAATAAAAAATAAGTTTAAAAATATTTTTGTTAAGAATTTTTGCATTCATTAAAAACTACAAAATAAATATTTACTTTAATTATGATTTTGAATAAAGTCTAAAGTGTATTGACAACTGTTGCTGAAATATAATAAAGTTATTTACACAATTATTTGATATAATTTATTTAATATGAAAAACTGTCAATGTCTGTTTCTAAATTAAACTGCAAATTCTTGACTTCTAATTAAAAAAATATTTTAATATCATAAATATTAACTTACAATTACAGACTTACAGACTTAGACTTGCAATGTTTTAAATATAAAAAGTGCTTAATTATCACATCCTCTGTCATGTAAATGAAATTGATTTGTAAACATAATGTAGAGTTAAGATTGAGGTGCCATACATTTTTATCAGTTTGAGTCACTTATTGGTTATCATTTTAATACAATTATCAAATCAAATCAAATCAAACTTTATTGGAATCTCTATCGACAATGTAATCGGTTTTCATAGAAATCCATTATAAAAACATATATAAAAACTTAACATTTTCATAATTAAAATATTGCGATTAAAATAATAGTGTTTAGTCGACATTAAGATTGCTAAGAGAAAAGTCCTTATCTATCAATTTAATTACACATATAATCGTAAATTAAACTAAAACTATTGGTACAAATAGTAATGTAATTGAGTGCCATAATATCATTTACAGTGCAGTCAAACAGTAGATTTTCAATTATATAATTAGATTCTTTAATAAAAAAAATACAATAAATATATGCAATACAATAAATTATATAGAAAACATGTTAACAATCAAAGGAAACACATTTACATGTAAATTAAGTTACTTATAATATAATTTCTTTTTGACATAATTCTCATAAATATACAAAACACAAACCTCTAATTTGTCTATTTTTCAATTAATTAGTCTGTGATCAATGAGTTAAGTATAGAGAAATAAATATATATATAAAAGATTAGGAGTAACTAATTTATTATGTATTCAAATAAACCATTAATTGTCATTTCAAACTATTAGCTATGTTTTGTTTATTAATAACCAATTCATAAATCATTTTATAAAAGTTGAGAATATTTTGCTTAAATTTTTAGTGTAACTTTTAAAACTTAACATTTAGTTCATTGTATATAATTTGTTATTTTTGATGGAACTTGAGTTAAGATGTTGAATAAATAATTTAACATTGATTTTTATAAATTCATAACTATGTTTTTCAAACATACACTTTTGTAGATCATATTTGAATTGTTAGTTTTGTTAGTCTTACTCTTACTCTATACTGTATTCATCGAGTTCACCGAATTGTTGTCAATAAGTATTGTAATTATGGAAAACAAATTAGTGTCTCAAGTGTTTCATACTATGGAACCGATTCGCGCGAAGGAAGAGCCAAAAGTGGACACAATATCTTCGATAGCGATCGATAGGGTTTACACAACTAAAACACTTTCGCAGAGATTCAAGCGTTTGAACGAAGAGTGCAAAGAGAATGTGATTCCCATCTCGAAAGGCATTGTCAAAGTGGACACTAAAGAGATTGATTGAATGTTTTTATGGTATTTGTTGATAACGAGAGCCAAAGAGTGCGGAATCGTTATTAAGCGGCCATTGGATATATCGGTCAGATTTCATGTACTTAGCAATGGTTGGAAGCGATTCAAAACGAGCCAAATATTGAACCAAATTATTGTATTGAGAGACCAGTTGTGGGGCAAAGAGTTTCTGTTGATCCAGGAATTCATAGGCCAAGAAGTCTACATACGTTAGCCGTTCACCTAATCGTACAATTGATATAACCATTAGTTTTAGGATATGAATGACATTTAATAGTAGAGATAATGGTACTGACCAGCAAAATAAGGTCTTTCGGCCAAGAATTTGCTCAACAGATCCAGAGATTGTGGCAATTGTTTCAAGTAATCGACTTTAAGTGTCTCGAAGTTGGGATTATAGCAGATCTTAGTGAAGGCGCCGTTATTATCCTTCAACTGTTGTTCAACTAAACTGATTCTGTTGTCCTCCTCAACCGAATTGCCCATCAATTGGTACTTTCGGGACAAATGTCTGATTATTGCCAAACTTTGCGTGATTTTGATATCTCCATCGATATAGTAAGGGAGCTATCGGTGCGAATGACAACTAATTAATAACTATATTGTGGGAAATGGATGTTTACGTTAGGAAAGGGTAGACCCAAAGAGTTCTTCTCATTAGTCCATTGGCTGCGATCCAAGTCTGGTTTGGGACCCACTTTATAGCGCTTATCCGTGAATGGGGTGTCCGTATAGGCCAGCAGTAGACGTATGGGTTGTGCCAACTGTTGTCCATATTTTATATTTTAGTAAATTTAATGTGTTTTCGTAAATTTTTTTATTTGTTAATTGAAAGCTAATAAAACTAGTGTTTCTGTGCTTTAATTCTGTGATTCTGTACTGACAGTGAATTCAGTATATAAATAAATTAAGGATATTTGATCTCATGTTAAATAATGTGTTTGATTGACACATGTTTTAAATCAATAATATTCAATATACAGTATGAGTCAAAATTATTATTTTAAAATATCTTAACTCAAAACCATATCTCAAACTCAAATTCTTGTCGTCATGTTTCACGTCATATACAGTACAGTAAGAGATATGAAATATTTTCCCTTCAAGACTAGACTCATTTCAAGGTCTTTGTCTGTGAAACAAATTAAGATATTTGGTGACAGCATATGTGATAATTGAAAACAATTTCATTTCAATTGTTATATAATTTACTTTATTATTATACTGTATATTATATAACTAATAAAATATTTCTATTTACTGCACTTTATATATACTATAGCATTGAAGTCTTACAATTTTAATTATGATTACATTTGTAGTCAATAATCTTAATTAAGCATGCATTAATCTATTTTAATATGAATTAAGTTAATTGCATTCACAGGTATTTTACAAAATAGGTAAAATTAGCTATTTAAATAAATTCATAATTTGATGTAATATTCAATAATGACTACAAACACAGAATCTACACATTACTGGTTGTACTCAAAACATACAAATATGAAGTAAATAGGAAACACTTACACCACGAATATCCCAATAGCCGAGAGTGGGAGACATTTCTTATGAGTTATTGTTTAAAATAATAATAATTCAAATTTCAATAACAATATAACCGAATAAATAATGATAAATGCTATATTAAATTAACAAATGAATTAAATGACACGGTTGAGTTTGAATATTGGTATGGTGAATGTGTT
>CAJPVJ010002112.1:0-13990 GCA_905397405.1 Oppiella nova
GGCAAAATATCTTCGCCTAAATGGATGGCAATGAATGAGACAATGGATGGACACAAACCTCAACGAAGTGTTCAATGAAGAGTTGGTTTGAGTCCAACTGATTGTTGTTATAAAGTGTCAATAACTGGGATTCAGTGAACGGACGGATTGTCCGCAGTTTGTCCACAGATTGCAGACAATCAGTCGATGGCAACGAATCCATTGTGGGATCAATTGGTGCACTGATGGGCACATCCAGTGAAACGTATGCCTCAAACACTTGAGACAAATGTAAACAAAATGTTTTGTCAAACAATCACATGATTTGTGTTTTGATTGCCTTTTAATATGACGTCACTGTCGGCGACTCCCATTGGCTGACACGCTATGCATTCAATGCCTGTTATGTATAGGTTTGCATTGACTTACATAACAATCCAATCGAGTCATACACTCTCTATTGAAATGCACTCACTATTAGCGACGTCTAGTGTTTACACGAGTCGTTTGCAGTCAATGCAATGGTGTACTCATTGGCTAACACTAGATGTCGCTATGAAAGTGAGTCNTATAGGTTTGCATTGACTTACATAACAATCCAATCGAGTCATACACTCTCTATTGAAATGCACTCACTATTAGCGACGTCTAGTGTTTACACGAGTCGTTTGCAGTCAATGCAATGGTGTACTCATTGGCTAACACTAGATGTCGCTATGAAAGTGAGTCATATATTGAACAGCAATGCAATGGAGTGTATGTTTGTATGACTCGTCTCCGTAACTCAAATCTTCCCAATCCTTCAAAACAATTGCACTTATGATGCCATAAATTACGTTAATTTCGTTAAAATTAGTTTTAATAATATTTTTAATTAAAACTATATTTGTTTATAATCTCAACTCAAATATGAATTACAAGTGAATAATAAATAATAAAATGAATATATTTGAGACACAAGTGGTTTGTAGAGATGAGACAAGAGTGTAGTGGATGTGGTAATTGTGGACATAATTAGTGGAAGTGTTGACACATGTCTGACAAAAGTGACAAAAAATATGGTTTGGATTTGACGTCAAATATTGGGACGAAAACAACAAACCATTGGAAGTGTTGTGTTGTGTTTGCCTCACGAGTGGTCAACCCTTTCGTGTGTCTCGTGGTGTCCCACAAGTGATGCTGAGATGAGCGCCAAGTTGTGGATGTCTTCGGGCTCTTCGCTCATGTCTTCATCGATGGCTGAGTCGCCCATCCATTCAATCGCGCAATACATCGAAGACTACATGGATTTGGTGGACAACGTGCCCAACGATATCGCCCGACAGATGACTCAACTGCACGAACATAACCACCGATACCATCAACTGCTGGAACTGCTGAAGAGCCAACTGGACCTCCTGTCCAACCCGTCGACCAATGAGTTACGCAAACGAAACGCTTTACTCAAAGTGCAGAGAAGTCTGATTGAGATCCAGGAGATCGCCGACGAGAAGCTGCTTCTCATTCAATCCATTTTGGATCAGTTGGACTCAAAGGCCCGACAATTGGACTTTGATTACCGTTCCGTCACTTTATTCAACTCGTCGTCCAATCAGACCAACAACTCGAGGGTTCAGTTGCAGAGCACGTCCTCTTTGGTGACCTCCGGATACTCGTCGACACAGCGGACGGAGAGCACAACGAGTGGCGGAACCGTTGCCAACACGACGGCTGCCGTTCAGAACACATGCCAGGAGTCGACTGCCAAAGAGGTGCCGAACGGCAACTCAAACGGACTCTCGAACGACAACTCGAACTCTTCGGGGAAGAGGGCGTCCGCCAGACGTAACACCACTTCGCGCTCTAATCACGACAACAATGGCGACAATCCCTCGAAACGGGCCGTCAAGAGAGGGATGAAGTCATCGCACAAAGAGATGAAGAGAAGCAAGAACTCGATCACTAACTCCAACAGCAGTAACAACAGTCTGCTAATGGGGGTGAACTCGCCGCCCAACCTGTACGAGGGGGCGCCCATAGACCCGGATGAGCCCACGTACTGCCTCTGCGAACAGGTCTCCTTCGGCGAAATGATTTGTTGCGATAACACTGACTGTAAGATTGAATGGTTTCACTTCTCCTGTGTCTCACTCAACACCAAACCCAAAGGCAAGTGGTTTTGCCCNGTACACCATTGCATTGACTGCAAACGACTCGTGTAAACACTAGACGTCGCTAATAGTGAGTGCATTTCAATAGAGAGTGTATGACTCGATTGGATTGTTATGTAAGTCAATGCAAACCTATACATAACAGGCATTGAATGCATAGCGTGTCAGCCAATGGGAGTCGCCGACAGTGACGTCATATTAAAAGGCAATCAAAACACAAATCATGTGATTGTTTGACAAAACATTTTGTTTACATTTGTCTCAAGTGTTTGAGGCATACGTTTCACTGGATGTGCCCATCAGTGCACCAATTGATCCCACAATGGATTCGTTGCCATCGACTGATTGTCTGCAATCTGTGGACAAACTGCGGACAATCCGTCCGTTCACTGAATCCCAGTTATTGACACTTTATAACAACAATCAGTTGGACTCAAACCAACTCTTCATTGAACACTTCGTTGAGGTTTGTGTCCATCCATTGTCTCATTCATTGCCATCCATTTAGGCGAAGATATTTTGCCATCGATTTTGTTTGAGTCATAACATGGCTTACATTTCATGGATATATGTCTTATGTTTACGAATAAACACTTTTTCACAAAAGTATCCAAACTTTTATCAAATAATTATTAAGTGTTGATTCTGTGGCAAAGTTTTCATAATTTTGTCACAAAATATTTCATACAAAATAAATTTAATATAAATTAATTAAAATGTATGTAGCGTATTAGTAATACGCTTGCTTATTGTTTAGAAATGAGCCTGCAAGATTTTATTTGCAAAATTTTATATTATGTTTGGTAGGCGTTTGATAGCTTGTTATCCACGCGTTCACCAAATGATATATTCATTGGCAATGAATCATTGCAATCGCTTATGCTTATAAGCAATATTAATGCTTATAAATTGTACCTGAATACTTAACATTCAAATTAAATGTATATCACATATTCACTAATAATTTATTGCTTATAAGTTAGTCTACTTTATTGAATAAATTGTAAAATATATGATACAATGTCTGTATTATTCTTGTGTATATTCATAGAAAAATGTTCGCAACGATAGCAACAGATTATATGAGCTTTTGGTAGAGTTAGAGAAATGTCGCGAAAGACATAAAGACACGAACAATAAAGTGGAAGAATTGAAGAATTCTGGTGACGCTCTTCAGGAGAAGGTATGGTATCTGAAGCCTAAGACGATCGCGAAGTCTGGCCGCTGTTCGGATGGCCGAGTGGTGGAAGCGCTCCACAAATACAACGAATCGGTTCTCAATAAAGACAATATCAAGCAATTGGATAACACTCTCCTGTGGCTCAAAGAGTGCATTTCAAACGACAATTGCATAAACTTTTATTTGTCTCAATTCGTTCGCCTCGAGATCGAGAACTTCATGACAGATATGATGAATGAAATGGATTTGAGCCACAAATCAACACAATTACGAAACGCTATTTCAGACCTGTTTTCCTATCAGAGACGGTGTCTAATAATGCGCGACAAAGAACTCAATAAAATCACACTTAACTGGCTCTTGAATATAGTATGCATTGCTTTGCATTCATTTATAATTAATTAATGACATTTATCTCAAAAGTCATCGCAATTCATATCAATGGCAACACTGGACGACCATTTGTTTCTACTAAATCATGTGCTTAGATGTGCGGCCGGGTGTTCAGTTTGGTCCACATGTCTGATCCAATGCCCAAACCCATTGAACACTTCTGATCCAGAACTGGCCAATCAGTATATGAATCACTGCGTGACTGTTATTTCAACCATTTTATCGCCGATAAAGTAATGAAAATATTCATTAAATTCCTTTTAACCAATAAAATCGATTCAATAGATTGCGAGAAAAGTTTATTGGAATTACAAAAAGCGACAAAAAGAGTATTGCAAACAACGATGAGACCTGGCTTTTGGTCGATCCCGATATGAGTGTATGTTTTGTAAACTGTTAAACACAAACACATTAACATTAAATGAATGCGAAAACAGGGCGAAGATGTGACCAATAGTTACCTACAAATTGCCGAATTAGATGTCATCCGTTTCCTAAAACAGGTTCCTTTCAATGATGTCTTGAAATACGTGTCTATGAATAAAAACTCAAATGGTCTCACATTTACGACTTTTTCTTATAAAATTATCTAACATTTGAATGATTTAATTACAGAGTATTCTAACAGCAATTCTTATGGAGAGGCGACTGAACTAAAAATGCTTAAACTGTTAGCTTTCAGTACAAAATTGATTCAAATTCTGCGACAAGGATTGCATAGTTTTAATTGTTTGCGATTTAAAGAGTTGACTATTTATATCAGTTCAATGATTAGGTCAGTAATTATTTAATTACGAGAACATAAATGTCTGAAAACAACTAAAAATGATGTCATTTCAGGCGAACAGTGTTAGCCGTTTCTGATCTTTGGGTCAGTTGTAAGAATGAGTTCGTGTCCGGAGATCAGGCGATGATTCTTCGACTTCAAGTGGAATTCGATCACTTCATGTTGAGGTCAATGATCGCCATATTGACGACCAATAGACAAGGCGTCTGGACATTCCTGTCGGTGTTCCCATTCGATGGCGTGTCTGAGTCGATGATGTGGCACATCCTTTGGGTCGTGTATAACAATGGAAGGGATGAATTGGACGAATTGGGCGGTCTTTGTCCTTATTTTAGTGTCAATTACTGGAAGAATAAGTTTCAAGAAGTGACGGTTCAGTATCTGTTCAAAGAGAAGTTAAGCTCACTTACAGTCAGTGAATCGCAGAATTTGTTGTGTCTGTTGTATAATATGTCGGTCTCGAGGAATGAGTCCACAGAAAAAGAATATATTTCTACTATTATTAAAGAGATTTTTGAGATCTCTTTACAAACGCCTCAATTAAGTGATAATATGACTGAAAAAGGAAAAACAATTGTTGTGAAACTAATCACTCGATATAACTCACTATTTAAAGTACTTATTCGCCAACTTCTAGAACACGACTCTAATAATGAAGTAATCATTTTATAAGTTTGTCATAAAACGTATCACAATTTAACTCTTATTATTATAATCAGGTATGCATTGACTTATTCTGCGAACTACCCATTCATTTGTGGAATCCAGACAACGATGACATCGAGTTGTTAACTGAATGGCTGATCGCTTATCCAATCGAGCATTTGCTGAACAGAATCGCCAGAATTACATTCTCTCGACTCAACTGGTCTTATGACTCGAATAAAGAATTGTTTATTGAAATCGGAAAACACCGAAAGCTTGCCATTGAATTGTTTGCCGCTATAAACGGTCATTCATTGATGAAAACTCAAAAGGACTGCCTTAAGAGTAACTGCAAAGAGTTTGGAAGCAATGCTTTACTATCTTTAGCCAAATCTATTAATCCCATTGACTTCACTAAATGGGTTTGGAATCAAATGATTGTTTTGAAATTGCATTCATTAGAAATTGACGACAAGGACTGGGACTTTATATTTGACGATAAATTAGATTCCAACCAAAGTGGAGATAATATTCTTCAATTGCATTTCGATACAAATCTGATACCAATTTGTAGAGCCGTCGAAGAGCAGAACCCAATGGCCTTATATTTAGCGCTCACAATGACAGACTTCGGACAAAAGTTTGTTTTTTTAATCAAAATTGTTTTCCCATTATTTACTAATGATTATTCAATTTATAGTCGATCTCTGGATAAAATAATTGAATCGCTGGAAGTGTTGTTAACAAATCAACACAATTTCCCGACAATTCATATTTTATATTCTTTAATACCATTCCATTTGAAACAATACGAGACATTCATTTCAAATTCAAAACTATTGAATCTTTGGAGTCAGTTATTCACTGAACGCAACGAAGACTTGGTTCCAATGATATGCCATCAGTTGTCGAAGTTTTCGAATAAACAAAATAAACTCAAACTTCTTATTTGTTGGACTGAAATCATGTTTGAAGTGATTGGCTCTATATTACGAGTGAACGCCAACTCATGGTTTAGTTCCGGTGCCTCAAGACTACAACAAATCGCTTATATATTTGAAAAGATTGCAGTTTTGCTATATTTGGACCAAAACCTTAAAGAGTTGTATTTCAAGTATTTGACTGAAAATCCATTCGACATCCAGTCGTGGAAACTGCAGACATCCGGATGGTTTTCATCCGTATTCAGTTGGGGCTCAAAATCTAATCAGAAGTGCGAATGGATTACTCCTTTCCACTTGATTTACAAACAAAATGCCAGTAATGTATGGCTCGCATGGCTTTTCATACAAACAGATGCCCTTCGGTTCGACAAAATATGGGAGAAGATTGTCCACGAAATCAGCGAAAGTACGGAATTCACTGTAGAAGCAGTCGTTAAGGTTTGACTATTGTTTGACTTTAAAAAATTATTTATTCATTAAATGATATCATATTTAGTCGGTTTGTCAGAAAGAAAGCTCTTCTGTCATTCCATTGCCATTACTTCCAATCAATTCGTGGTCAACCCTCGCGACTAATTCTGTGGCCAAACCTCCCAACGAATTAGAGCCGTTTGTTTGGTTCAAATTCTTTCAATTATTCTTTTCGAGCAGTGATTCCAGTCGTTCTGTTGGACAGAATTTTATTAGCGATGAAAAGCGTAAAAAATTGGTAACAAAACTGAATGCTTTAATTGATTTCCATCACAATCAATGGCTTAAAAGTGATCCAAATGAGAGCCAACTAAACACAATAGACGATCAGTTGACCAAACTATACAGGGCTTACATCCTATGGTTAGATGACTCGCAATTACATGAAGTTTTTGTGAACACGGATGAACTCCCGGCGCAATATCTCAAAGATTTGCTCAGATGTGCCATATCTAACACAGAATATCCCGACTTTTGTGATAAATATATTGATATAAAGCGCATTCAAATGGAAGCCTCGAGAATATATGACTTATGGCTTGAATTGCATTCAACTTCTCTTATTTCAAACATTGATTGTGGAAGCGATGAGAAGATTATTAAAATTGAGGGTAAATTTGTTGTACAGTACTGTAAATGTGAGGATCAATTAAATATGATTTAATTGCAGACGAATTGCCGCTAAATATACCTGAAGTGAAGAAGACGAACCTGGATTCGTTTAATGTAAACATTAAATCCATTGAAAACAGTTCGGCTCTTCTGCTGCTAATTCAGCATAACGTGAGAGTCGTGTTGGAAGAGGCGAAGTGAGATACAGACACGACATTCATACCAATCACTCATAACTAATATTCTATTCATTTTACAGATTCTTTGAAAATTTATTACAAAAGTTTGATGATTTGAATAAGAATTTGATGCAATCATTGCCTGATCTCTACCCTAACATTAAGAAAGAAGTGAGTCTTATATTGAATTAGATAATGATTATTAGGTTTTCATAAATGGGTTTAAATTTTAGATAAAATTGAAGATTTCTTGCGAGAAAGACAGATTGCCTGATCTCTACCCTAACATTAAGAAAGAAGTGAGTCTTATATTGAATTAGATAATGATTATTAGGTTTTCATAAATGGGTTTAAATTTTAGATAAAATTGAAGATTTCTTGCGAGAAAGACAGCTACGATCCGAACGGCTGCACCGGACCCGCGCTCTTCAACATTGAAGTATTATTTTGTAGTTAATTGTAGTTTGAATTTAATATTAATATTTAATTTTAACAATCAGTTCATCGAAGCGACTCTAAATCAACACTCATTGAAGTCTATCGAAAGAAACCGAATTGACTTCGAGAATACAATCTCACAACTGATCGAAACGCCGTCTAATAAAGTGGTTTTGGCCTCACTTTTCATAGAGAAAGCCATTCCGTTAGTTATCCATTGTTTCACTCAAATTGATCTCTAATTTTGAATTAAATTTCCAGAATATTGATAGAATCGTATGATTTCCATATTGAAGACAATCAGATAGAGAGATCACTGTTGGGCTCAATATTGTCGTGGATTAATGACACCAATTATATGTATCCGCCCTCTAAACGAATGTTCACTAATTTGCTCGACTCCTTAGGATCGGTATGTTATCAATACCGGTATTTATATGAAAATAATTTAATTAATTACTTAATTAAAAGATCGCAGAAATACGTTGCGATGAAACGAATAAATTTGTTTTGGAAACGGCTATAAATTATCCCAAAATAATTGAATATATGGCGCCACGTCTAAAGCCCTCTAAGACCTCTTCTCAGTGTTTCCTCGATATGTATCAACTAATTGAGCAAAAGATTACAAAAACTCCGGCTCAGGTGTCGTTCGTACTTCTCAGTAAAGTATGTTATCGTTTGTACAAATTTCTCAAATTATCCAATTCTTTGATACTGTATTTGCAAACTTAATTGATTTGAACATAAATTAATTGATCCAATAGTTTGATGTCTCACTTTGGTTCAGAAATGCATCGCATGAACAGTGCTTAACATTAATTCAATTGTTAGGCAATGCTCTCAATAGTTTCGGGAATAAACCAAAAGAGGAATATTCAATGGTTTTTGGGGTAAAATATTATCAATTTTAAAACAAATTGAAAAATAATAGCCAATAAATTGTAATTTTGTTTACAGTTATACCGAAAGCACTTACAGTACTCTCTAATATATCATTTCCCACAATATTTGCCGGAAGTGTTCACAATTCTTCTCTCAAGTATTCAATTAATGTCTATAAATAAGCCAAATATATATCTTAAAGAAAACAATTATTTGTAGGAATGAGAGAGCAGTCAATAGCGCCGTGTCTTTGGAACGATGTTTTGCTTTCATTTGGTTTCTTCATAACTCAAGAAGACATGGATTTGTCTGACTTTTATGTCGAACTAAAGAAATACTCTAATAATCAGCCATTGTTTACAGCCAATGAGGTTCTCGTATATTGAGTTAATTATTTGCTATATTTAGTTAATTTCTGTAATAATTTATAGCTCTTTGACATCTTATCGTTGATGTCGACTCAAATGGCTGAGGCCTACCGTGAGATATCACTTGAATTTCTGGACCACTTTAAGCTTTACATTAAGAGATATTTGACATTAATATCGACGCTTTCGTTCTGTTGGCTGAACGCCAACTCCCGGATGCCTCCCTGTATGTCACAACTTATGTCAATATAACGTTAACTAATTAAACACTGATCTATGAAAAGGTGATATTCTCAATGTTTGGCGTCCTTTCTATGACAACTGGAATGTGTGGCTCTTTCCTAAGCGGTCCACACGTTTCATAAGTGCCGACAATTTCAAGTTGGTTTGGGATCTCTTTCTCATTAATGTTAACTATTTCATAGAATGCTTTCAGGGTATGTCTATTATTACCATACATTACAGAATATTCTTTAATAACTTTAAGCTTAAAATTACAATTTAATGACAGGTATGCTGTCGAGTGTACTGTCGTGTGTCTGGCAGGTTGTCCTCTCTTATGTGATCTCTACCAAAGCAATTGATGCTAAAGATCTGGTTTTGATTCAAAACAAAATCCAGACATTGAATTGGAATAAGTTTTGTCCCAATGTTATTGATATTAAGCTTATGTATGAGGTATGGCTTCTCAAAGATTTCTCCTTGATTATTTTCATAAATTCAATTATTATCGATATGTTTGTTAGGCTGTCATCCAAGACCAGTACTCTATTGAGCCATTTATTGCATATGTGTTCACCAAAATTGATTGGAGACATACACTTAAGAACCAGTCATTAACCACCGAACAAATGGCTTTAATAGTGGAGAACATGTCTTATACAATGGTTTCGCTCTCTTCCCAAAAATGTTTGGTTAGTCTTAGAAATTAAATGACAATATAATTGCAATTATGAACAAACAATTACCAAAATACAGGTCGAAGTGGATATGGAATCGATTCCATTCGAGTTATTGACGGCAAATAAAGTGCAATCTATTAGTCAAGTGATTGTTCGTGTAATCAAATTGAAGTCATATTTCTTTGAATCCAATAACACGAGTCACAGTTTTCTGTTGAGTTTACTCAAACAGATTTGTCTTCTCTGTGACACTGATGTCATGGACGAGAACTGGTTTTTAAAGCACAGGTATTACGCCAACTGTATCTCATTCCTTATTAAAGAATTGAGTACCGGTGACAATGATTTGGTCACTAAATATCCCCTTGAAATCCGCAAATTCATAACCACTTGCTTTGAAGACTTGAGACCTGCCTTCCAGTCAGGTATTGGTTAACTCATCAACTTATTTGTAGTATTGTATCGATTTTTATAGTTATTCTTATGATTGTGTTCACAGATATTGATGGCAGCGAACGACTAATCCTTTTCAAAGAACTTCTAATGTGTTTGAATGATATCCCCAATGAAGAGATCAGAAAAATAGTGTCCGAACAGTACGCCTTGTGTTTTAACTTTGAAAATCCAAACATTATCTGTGATTTGATTCAATCGACGTGTCAGACAGTCAAACATATCGCCAGCTATTTATCTCTAATCGAGACATATATTAATAACTTCTTCAAAGCCGAAGGTTTGTTCCGTTTATGCGATCATTTTGTTTGAATTAAATCTCAATTCACTCAAAATAGGAAACGTTTCCAATTTGATGCGAGTATTTGAGATCCCAAACAATAGCGAAGACTTTATGGTGGCCTGTGTTACCAGAAATGCTTCCCTCACTCTAACCATACATTTGTTGAGTAAATTAGCGGTCATTGAGGACACGAAACGGTTTGCTTGCAATTTGATGAACTGGTGCTCGCAGTTGAGACCCACGTGAGTAGACTTTATATGCAATGCGTGGATATTATTGTAAATGATTTAAAACTAAATTCAATTCTAGTGCTGACGATGAATCCAAAGTTCTGTTGCTTTGGTTTAAAATATTGACAATAAGTGAGAGTTTGGTGGATACGGAACACGAGTCCATTGAATTGATTCAATGCATTCACAAGTTTTGTAAGACTTTGTTCGATGTGGTCGAGGAAACGGTATACCAGGGATTCCTCTCATTCATGCGGACCAATCGAAAGTCATTTTCTGAAAGGTTTGTAAACTCGAAGTAATTACGGTATTGTGTTATTCTTGACGGCACTGTTACTCTCAAAAGGTGTACGGTTTTGATACTCTGTCTGTCACTGCATGGAATCAAACATCTGAATGATTGCATCTCTCGGTCGAGTCCTCTGAACGCAGATCTCAATACAGTGTATAAGTCAGCCCTCAATAAACTCCAGAGTCTAAAGAAAGGCAAATCATTCGTCGATTTATTGCCATTAATAGAGAATATGAACTCTATTTTAGACAGAAATGAGTCGACAGTAGAATCGACTCAACTCATCAAACAGTCGTTAATTGCCTTCTATTCCGACAATTCCTGTCTCACAGCCCTTCTCTAATTGCAATTCAAATAAAATTACGATTTGTTAAACATTTTTTATTCACAGAAATATATTTTATGTGTATTTTTATACAAAAATAATTAATCACATATGTTTTAAATATTAAATAAAATTATAAAAACCGAAACCTATATATATTTATGACTACTGTGAATCAGAAATCAGTAAATATTGACTTTAGTGTTAAGCAAAGAGACACAAAAGTCTGTCGCCAGTCATCGATGGCCTGATTTTGATTACAGATATCTACAGTAAAATTGGTGAACAAGTCATCGGTGTACATGTAATCCATAGTGTCTGCCCGGAGCTGATTAGGGGGTTGTGTTATACAGTATTGCATTTCCTTATTCCCGTACTGTATTATATAGTATAATATAGATTTATATAATTTGTGATAAAAGATAATTATATTGACAATAACTGTTGTCAATTTTAATACTAAGTGACAATCCATTTAAATAATAACCAATTATTGATTGCTTTTCAAATGATGCTAATAATATGCAAATCAACTGGTATTGAATGTATGGAATACGGTATACCTGTGCACTCATTCAAAGGCCTGTCATGTCTTATCGTTAATGATTGGGGTTTAAGTAAATTGATTTATAAATAGAGAAAAACAATTCGTTCGTGCAGTGAGTGTATGAATGACAGTATTTAATGAATACAAGATATGTTTATAGATTGAAATTGATGTAATCGGTTAGATATTGTGGTAAATAATAGAGAGAATTGAGTTTTTTAAGCGTTTGATTCCTGACCAAAGCCTGTCTGCAGAGGTCTTGTAGAAGCGGCGGATGTTTTTCGGCAACAACGAGGGCTTCATAGAGTGGACCACTTTTTTGTGACAACAATTCAATGGGTTTTCTATTCTGATTGTTGGTTAGACTAGGGTTTGCGCCAAATCTCAGCAATTCTAACGCACTTTCCATATGACCCATGGACACAGCCAGGTGTAGTGGGGACTCATGAAATTTGAGGGCATTTACGTTAGCCCCGGCCTGCAGTAACCGTTTCACACATTTGTATCGGTTCTGAAAAACCGAAGCGTGAAGTGGTGTTCCTTTGAGATCACAGAATATTCTTATTGTATATTATATTCAATATAAGCTTATATTAATTATACCGAAGTTGCAGTCATATGTGTTGAGCAATGCTCCGCAAGATATTAACAAATCCACACAATTTACATTTCCTGCAAAACAAGCCAATCATTGCATAACTCTTTTATAATACTGTATTGCATAGGATTGGGTTGGGATGCAACTCTACTGTAGTGACCTTTTCTCGCATTTGCAAACCCTTTGTTTAAATTTCAAAATGCACTCAAATTTTGTAAACTATAAGAATAAAATAACTATAAAAAATAAACTTTTATGGCATCGACTCAATAATAAACAAAAACAAAAATTGAAAGAATTGAACTAAACTGACGGGAATTGCTATGAATTATACAAACATCCAAGAATTATTGAAACTATTTGACAAATTATATGTAAAAATTGATTTATTAACATTAGTACTATGACAGTAATAAATATGTTTGAAAAATGTGTGCCAATATTTGTTTTGAATATTAAAGAAATAGGAAAAACTTTATAAAGACATTGACTTCTGTGTTAATAAAACGAATAAAAATTTTGACTAAATTTAGATTTTGTGTTCAACTAATAATGTTTTAAACTGAAAAATACATTGACTTCACTCGTGAACACCATTTTTGAATTTTGTCCAAAACTAGACTCTATTGCATTCTTATACGAAATCCGGTGACACATACCATGAGTTACTCATCACATGTTTGGCACAAAATTGCCTCCGAATTGAAATCATTGAAACTATTAGTTAAATAGTGTCTTAAACATGATTCAAACAAATAATGTCTAGGAGTGTAAGACTTGAGATTATTAACGAAAAACTGATGGGAATCTGAACCAAATAACAAGAATCAGAATCTAACAAATCATAGCCTCAACTGACAATTAAGAGGAGATTTTGTGCACGAAATGGATGTGAGCTCTAAGTCTGACATTTAAAAAGTCCTTCAACTCTGGGAATGAATAGAGAATTTAATTATAAATACAATTCCCCCACAATTTCCACTCTAAGCTTAATTCTTAGCGCTAAATACAGTATCTCTTATGTGTAGTGTAGACGACATTTGGTATATGTATTGAGTATTATTTGTTTGTTGATTGCTCTCAATATAGTGGTTCATTTAGACAAACATTAGATAATATCTGGAAATAATGTCCACCTCTTGAGTGTCACACGTAATACTGTGCGTGTGTTCTGAGCGCAAGAGGTCGGAGTCCAGCGCTTTTGGGAAGGGCTCATAAGGAGACCTCATTTACCAACAAAACACATACTATACTATACTAACTGTGAATCTGAGTCCCTGATAACTCACTGATTACTTATGTTATGTAATCATTACAGACAACAATCGT